>JACEGR010001744.1:0-153800 GCA_014170235.1 Listronotus bonariensis | reverse complement strand
AGTACCGGCCACCAGGACAGAGATTTGACACTCTCCGCTCGCCGCTTCCGCTTGGTATCGTAGCCAAGGCCCAATTATCTTAGACAGATAATAAATTTAGTTTATATAAAATTATTATCAAAAATCTTCTTAAATAATTAATGTTTATTTTAAACACAATTTGTCATCTAGTTTAGTGATGATTAAGATTTAGTCACTAAGTTACAACGGAATTGTTGTTTTAGTTCCTTTAACGGTGTATTATCGTGTTTCATTCAACCTTATCCTTCAATAGGATTAACGATTTACTTATAAATTTGTAGTAAAACATTCATTCATTCTCATATCAACGTCTTTCTTTGATTTGTATATATTTTTTATTAGTGGCTAATAAGAAAAGTATTCCCCGACACATTTTTTTCTTCCGATTTGTCGGCCTTACAAACTAGTTTTGTTGGCTTTCTGCAGCTATTAACAAATGTAAAAATCCACAATTTATGACAATATCTAAAGTACATTTGCAATGAAAGTGTGTTAACTTATACAGGGCGTCTCTAAAAGGTGCGAAAAAAATGCTACTACGAATTTTGAGGCTAAAACATTAAGATCTAACCCAACTTACTTAGTCCAAAAGTGAATGATTTCCGCCGATCAGAATGTCAAGGGGTTGGTTTCTTTTTAAATAATTTTGTTAATAGTAGATGTATTGTTACAATATTCGGCTAGGGGTTTTTAGCAGGTGAGAAATTTAAATCAGCAAACTCTCAGTAACGTTTAGAGGGCGCCACCTGCAGTATCTTGAATAAATTAAAAACGAAATAACTTTTTTGGGCCACGCTTTATGAAACTTAAAAAAAAATTACCCAGAGTACTTTTATTTTTAAAAATAGAACAACATTTTATTAGTAAATGTATGGAATTATACTTTATATTAAAATTTACCTTTTTTTCGCCCTTTCAGGGGTCATCCCACCCAGGTCCGACGATCGCCCTCCTAGGTGGTGCACTGCAGCCTAAAGGCTTATTGTATCTTGACCCCTACTCCTGCCCATTCACACACCATTCATTCCTTAACTTGGATGATTGCTGCTCGGTCCGTTCGTTCACCCCCGAGCAGAACACCGCGATGCCGTTGCCCAAAACCGACAACGCCGGTCACCCATCCAAGTTATGGGCGCTGCACTTACTGCTTAACTCCGGTTATCGACGCTGCCGATACAACCGGAGAAGCCACAAGCGCGCCTTTAAAATAAGAAAAAAAAAACAAGTGTTTTCTCATAATTTTTACATTACACATTTGTACTTTTTAAAATACTCGGCTTGATGGAACTAATTAAAAAACAGATGTTGAGTTTTTAAAGATATTTGTTCAATGTCTTTGTTCACATGTGAAGTATCTGTTAAGTATAGCCACAGATAGACATACATATTTCGGTTTCAATAACGCTAATTTAGCCTATCGAACGACGACTGGCTCGCGTAAAGCTTTGTTCATGTACTTACGAAATGCAATCGATGCGACCTATTCTAATTGGTCAGTTTTGAATGTGTCGTTCGAAATTGACCATTTAGAACACGTTCCGCAATTGGCAAATCGCATTTTGTAAGTATATGAACTAAGCTTTACGCAAGCCAGCTTTCATTTAATCAAACACTTCAAATTTGCACATAAAATCCAATTCTATTTTTAAAAATAATACTGTTTTACCAATAAGTGTATATTTTGTATTTCTTAGTTTTGGACCATCCAGACCAGTTTTCTCAAGAGGTTGTATAAAAATTTAAAAAAAAGTATTCATTTATCCCCTTGTAATACCTATCTTGGAATAACTATACAGTGTGTCCCAGGATAGGTGTTACAAGAGGACAAATGGACCAAAATTTCTGAATTTTAAAACGAAATATTGGGAAACTGGTCGCATGGTCCAAAACTAATAAATACAAATTTTTACTTTAATTAGTATTATACAGAGAGCGAGTTATATCTAAAATTTTGAAAAATGCCCAGGAGCTAACTACTTTTATTTTTTTTTAAATATAACAAAATTTTATGAAAGTAAATATTGCAGAGAATTGAATGTCAAAATTTAAAGTTAGAGCATCAGAGTAAATAAATTGTTATAGTCAATTTTTTACATTACGCGATGAAACTTAAATAATGGGCAAGAGGGAGCAAAATTTAAAAGACAATTTTACAATTTTAAATATATATATATTTTTTTATTTGCTGCCGTTTAAATATTCCAGAATTTTTGGTCCATTTGTCCCCTTGTAGCACCTATCCTGGGACACACTGTATATTTGCCTATTTCTTGTTTGTTATATATCTAATTTTAGCTGATTCCTGATTTTTGTACTATTTTTAATTACAATTAACAATATTACGGGACGACAGATCTGGAAAGATACGAGAGATTCTCGGCGGAAAAAGTATATTCTTTCATCTCGTCTCAACTAGACAAGAGACGAGAATCTCCCTCACAAATTCAAATAATATTTTATTATTTTTCTTAAATCAGATTGGCGTCAGGAAGCAGTATCCAAGGCTGAAATACTTAGACTCATTTACCAGGGGCGATTTTTGCACAGTAACGTGACCCTAGGGGCACTAGGACTACCTTTCGGAAAGACAACTGTAATGCATTTGGTACCTAGGGAAAATCTGCCAGAACCAAATTCACAAGGTAAGTTCGATTTAAATTTTTTGTGTTATTAATTTCTTTCTGTTGGTGGTGGACGCAAACAGTTTGTTTTATGTTAATTAAAGAATAGAAAAAAATAAAGGTAAAGCCCTCAAGTATTATTTAATTACCACCTAAATAGGGCTGGACAATATTTTATTTTTATTTTTAAACATCATAAAACGTATTTTTAAAAATGGGATATTTTTTGAATAAATATAGTTTGATTTACAGCTTAAATATTTGTCAAAATGAGCTTTTTAAAAGATAATAGGTGGTTTTGTTTTGGATATTGATAAAGAAAAAAACACAACATGTGGCTCTTTAGTGCTATAGACAGATTCAAATAAATAAGGGTTTATAACAACTTATAAAACCACTTAGTTATGTGAAATAAAGCAATATTGCAAACCTGTGTAACAGCAGATTAGTAATAGTTTCCCTGTTCCTACACGTAATAATTTATATTTTATTTTGGTATTTTAATTAATGTTAAGTTTATTTAGGATAGCACAGGGGACAAAAAAGATTCTTAATAAACCAGGCAAATCAGAATTAATTTAAGTGGTTAGTGGTAAGTGGTTTGTATAAGTGTTTTTGCAAATTTAGTTAACAAGAATGATTGAGGTTTTAATTTCAATACCTTTCCCATTTTTTTTTTTTATTTTTGGTGTCTAAGCGAGGTAAAGAGTTTGTTGACACGGGACTTAAATAGTTAAATATTAGAAGGGGGCAGAAAAGACCTCCCGCGGGCAGCAAGTTCCACATTCCTAAAAACTCTAGGGAAAAAACTGTACAAAGTGGGAAGTACAATTGGACCATATAGTGATGTTGCGGCACTAGGAGTTTCTCTGTTGGGAACCGTAAGTGGAAGAATAATACTGGACAATTCTTCAGAGCATAAACCATGGAAGTATCTATAAAAAGGCGATAAATCGCACACAGCACAGCGGTTGCCGAGGAAAGAAAGCCTTTCTGTTAGTAAAGAATCAATAATAAGGCAAATAGATCTTCTTTAAATGGAATCAAGAATGCTAAGGGTTGTGGAAGACGCCATACCCCAGATATGAGAACAATATTTCAAAGGGGTTGAATTAGGGGCACATAGAAAGTGTACAGATTAGAAGGGAAAAATACTTTTTGGCTCCAAAGAGAAATCCAAGCTTTTTGAAGATGCCATGGCTATAGATACAATGTCAGTTAAGGTCATTCTCAAATGTATACGTCCACAAGATTGTAGATGTCGTAGCTCTGCAAAACTTGGCCGCTTATAAGTAAAGGATGAGTATTTGATGACTTTTTGGGCGACAAAGAAGATGATTGGGTTTTGGATGGATTAAAATTGGCGAGATTTTTGGCGTTCCAATCCAATATTAAATCAAGCTCATGTGAAAGGGATATCTGCATCACTTTGCGTTCGGTCGTCGGCAAAACTATGAATGGAACACACATGTTCTAAAAAAGTATGAAAGTAAGCAGGAAATGTGGTTTTACAAAGGCAATATTCTTCATGAATATTATTAATTTATGGCTTTCCATTTTCAAAATATAAACATTTCACTGTCTCACAATATCTCACCAAGATTTGACTTTTGGCCACATGTTAAATACAACAACCTGCCGTTTATTTTGAACAAGGATAAACCTCCTTAAATTATTTGTGTTTGTTTCAAGAAACTCTGTATAATATTTAATTTACAAGCCTAATTATTATTTTTTGTGATTTCAGATCAACGACAAAAAAGTAAAGGAGGGAACAGTAGCTGCTGCTCGGCTTCCTGTTCGATTTTGTAATTAAACACATACATCTGATTCAATACTTACCTGTTTTATTAAAAAGTTTTATATAGGTGAAAAATAGTATAATAAATGTATGTATGAATGTATGGACGTACGAGTGTGTGTGTTAATATATTTTTCTGCATGAAACTTTTGTTTCATCATTAAATTTGTGATATACCCGTCAGTGTAAAAAATGATACTCATGTGCCAGACTGTTAAACTGAATGCGGATTAATTATACAGTCTCACTTGCTGTTTTAATGTATATTAAGAAAATAATTGTATGTATATTATTGTTTAAATTAAAAAAGATGTTGTTTAATTGAAGCATTGTTTATGAAAATTTTCCATATCGTAAAATTACCATGATTTATCGTTAAGCATCTGCCAACTCAAAGTAAATTTTGGATTTTTATTTATTTTTTGTTTTAGAGAAATAGGTCAAATCATCATTGGCATCCTTGCTCTTTTACAGCATATTGGCTTTTCATTGTCATTTATTATTGTTTATGTTCCTATTGTTCCAATTTGATCTAAGTCCCAGGAAAGAAAGATTTCAGTTATTTATGTATTATTTTTTTGTGAAAACTTTTAGAAAAAAAGGAACAGCAATGAATGCCTTTTTCAGTATAAATGTGTATTTTTTCCTAAATGCGCTGGTTATCCTAAATAAGCGTTTTTATCAAATCGCAAAAACGAGTTAACACGCTTAATTTAAGCATTATCTTGTATAAATTTAGGATAACTAAGGAATTTAATAAAAACTGCCTCTAAAATTTAAGTAAGTAACTTGTACCTAAACGATTATTTAGACCTTTCAATTTATGTTTGAAAATGGGTGACAATCCTATAAGTTCTTTTTAAAAAAAATTTTCTTGTTAAAACAATATGATTCACGAAGGGAAAATGTTGATTTTGTATACAGGGTAGGCTAAAACTTGAAAAACATGGTTTTCCTCCTAACTACCCTTATTATTTATTTTGAAGCAAAAGATGATTAAGAAAATTTATTAAGATCATTTTGAATGACTTTATTTTAAATTTGTAGTTTAAGTTTTATGGAACTGATTTTGCTGTTATCAAAAATAAATGATTTTTTATAATAAAATCGACTAAAAAAACTGTAATAATTTGCTTTTCAAACGCCTGTTTCTGCACAAATTTATGTACAACACAATTTTCCAGCTTTAAACTAATGTGATCAAGGCATTTGTGCCAATAAAATTTTTAATTAGTATTTTTATCCATTACAAACTTTATTCTAAACAAATTCTCTAAATGACATTGTGCTTAAAAATTTAAAATAAAGGTAGTTTACTCTTGGAGAAAGATCGTGTTTTTCAAGTTTTTGCAAAACATGTAAACAGAATCAACGTTTTCCCTTCTTGAATCTTTTTTTTACAAGCAAAACTTTTCTTTAGAATAACTTTTCGTCCAAAAAGGATTTTTTATCCATTTGTCCTCTTGTAAATCCATGGACAGTCTATAAAATTAAATTGGGATTACAAATTAGCTGTTATAGTGTAATTAAGTTGTTTGTACCTAATCCAAAAATATTTTGAGTTGGCAGTTGTCAAAAAAAAATTGTACAGTAATTTTCATTGATAATATTCGTAATTAGCAATGACAAGAAACTAAATCGAATACAGTTTACATAACGCTATTAAAATATTGTGTTTATACTAAAATTACGCGGCCAATGGGGTTTATATATTAAGGACAAGATATGGTGTTTTAGACAGGAGAAAAACATCTTTTGTCGTTAAGGTAATAATATCCTGTCTTTAGTATAACCTATTTTAGACGCGTAAGTATAAAAAAATATTTATTATTTATGAAGGCAACAAAATATAGGGGCTATTGATTTCCTTAAAAGAGCTTTAATAAAATAGTTGTAATGTAACTTTCCTGCTACCAGTAGGGAGTTATTGAATGTACAGTGTGCATTAAAAATTTTAAGGTTATTTAATGTGGCCAAGTGTTAGTATCAGACTAGCTTATTGGTGCATGTGACAGCTTCACATGTGTTATGACTAGAGACCAGATTATATTCATTTGCATATTTTAACCATTTTCATGGGTCATAGCATATTGTCAGTAAAATATGGTTATGATGCTTATTATCAATACATTTTTCAAGTACAGGGGGTAGCTTGAAGGGGAATTATCCTCCCGGAGCAAAAAAAAACATAATCATCAAAAATAGCATGAGTAACCGATGGTTTTGTACCTTATGTAGACTTTTTTGCGTAAGAATTTTATGATTAGTCACTTAAGGAACTTCCCGCGTAAAAAATGTGTAAATTCAACACGGAAATTAATTGAAATGTAATGATTTTTTTCTCAAACCTACCATTAATTGTTGCATATTCTACCACTTATTCATGCATATTTACATGCAGATTCCAAGCTTTTTATGTTGCATATAATCCGGTCCCTATAATGATGACTGTGACATATTAAGAATTATTTTTAGAAGCAGACTTCAAAAACAATAAAAAAAATATTATTTTTAAACTCTGCCTGTGATTTAAACATTCTGTAAATTTTAGTTATTGCTTATTTGACACCATGATACAACAAATACAAGGTAGGATCTTGCGCATGATGTAGTAATGTAAGAAAAAAACAGTTTGTTTGGATTCTTTTCGGCAGTTTTGTGCCATTAAAACGAGTTAAAGGAAAAGGTAATTTGTTTTTAAGTGCTTTAAACGGTGGTTTATTACATAAATTTCGTTTATGCTAATAATAACATTTTAAACTAGTTAACATCAAATACTATATTCTTATGTTAACTGTATTATTATTCTTAAAGCTTGTTTCTTTAAAATCTTCCTAATATTAAATCCAAATGCTGAAATTTACAAAAATTTGAGGCTTTTTAGGGGTTCAATTTAAATATTGTGGGGAAAAAACTCACATGGCTACATTGTCATTGGGCAGAGGAAACCAATTTGGAATCGCTATTGATCCTAGCTTGAATTCTTTGCATCATGATTTTACACACTGTTAAGTACATGAGTATTGTTCAACAACTCCCTATAATGTTTTATAGTATGAATAGTTTTTACATAGAATAGAATACTCACGAAAAAAATAACTGTTCTTGACTATGTGCAATAGATAGCAGTTTTGAATATATTATAGTATATCAATTTGCCCCAAAATACGATAAAATGTAAATTATTATACAGAAATTTTTAAGTTTCGATCAAACATACAAGTAATTCATATTTATCACATTAGTTTCATTATTTATTTGATGGTGGCTCTCTGTTTGGTTAAGGGACACCCAGTTTATCTTTTCTGAACTTGGTATGAAGCTAACTATGCAGAAAAAAAATATTACAAGTTAGATTTAAAAAAAAGTTTGCAAGAATACAGATAGTATATTCTAACCAAATGTGATCATGATAATTTCTTTAACAATAAAAGCATTATGTGTCTTTAATACAAGTTAGAACCTTTATTTATTAAATATTTGTGATCTAAATATTTGTATAGGGTGTCCGAAAAGGAGAGGTCATAAATGATGGAGGTGATAAAGTGAGCAAAATAATAATAGTACATCTTATAAAAAAAAGATATCGCACTTTGTTAGGGAGATATTGACTTTCAAAGTTAGAATTAAAAAAAAATTGAATATAAGTTTGGAACTGTTGCGACAGTACCAATGATATTTGGGCAACTAAATATTCTTATACTAGTGTTTCTTTCCATAAGTAAACGGCTGTTCCATAAGTCAAAATTATACAGGGTGAGACATTTTTTTCATTTTAACTATGCATTTTTGACACAGGTGACAAATTTGACATTTTGCATTGACCATTTGATTCTTTTTTATAAAATCCATTTGGTACTGTAGCAACAGTTTAAAAGTTATAATTTAAATAGGTTTTTTGTACTAACTTTAAAGGTTAATATTCCCCTAACAAAGCATGATAGAACTTTTTTTATATGAAGTACTAACATTATTTTTGGCTCACTCTAACACCCCCATCATTCATGTCCTTACCTTTTCGGACACCCTGTATAGTAATATATTATAGGGCGTTAAGTTAGCAAATAGAGAGTTGCCTTTTTCCCATTATCAAATCCTTACATATTAATCGGCTGTCCCATCATTTTTGTTCAGTATTTGTTAATCATTATTATTATTATTATTATTATTATTATTATGCGTTACATTAAAAAATTTATTTTTGTATTATAACTTGTAGAATAGGGTAAATTTCCATTTTTCGTGATGCAAGGTGTTTTTATTTGATATTTTTTTGCGTTTTTTTTTAATTAAATAAATACCACTCCAACACTTGTGTTTTATAAGTTAATTATTTTTAAAACCAACTGCGTCACTTTTTCAATGTAAATTTATCAACCTAATTTTTTCTTATAGAAAATTTTTAAGAATGATGAACATGGTAGCTTTTTGCACTGGTTTGGGTTTTTAAGACATAGGTTTAATGAATCTACCCACACTTTTATCCTTCCTTTTATTGACAATATTGAAGTGTCAATATTATAGAGTTACAAAATGACTCTATGATATTGACTAAATTTTATCAAAATCAACAGTTATTGTTTTTGGTGGCTTTACTTGTTTGGTTATGAGTTGACTTCAGATGCGACAAATCTAATATTTAGTTGCCTAAATCAAAAAATATGTATTCAGTATCAAATTGACCACACTACTCTTGTAGCTAAGACTAGAAAAGCGTTAAAAAAGGTAAACAATTGAAGAAATTGTGTAATAGCAACGATTATGTAATAGAAACCCAACGACTGTATACACAGAGATCCTACAATTTTTGAGCCGAAGCGGTCGAAAGCGTGATGTCACCATCAGTACACTTTTAAACGCCTTCCATTTGAAATGTATGGCAATGTGAAGAATTTAGATCTAAAATGATAATACAGCGGTTTTTTTTACATTCTAACTTTGTTAGGTGTTAGAATAGGACATTTATTAATTATTAATACATCTTATAAACTACTTAAAAAAGGGTTTGGATGTTTGAAATTTAATATTTAACTACATAAAAGTCTGTTTAGTCTTAATATCTTAATCTTAATATTACATATATCTATTGTCTCCCTCGTGGCGCAGTGAACAGAGCTTTGATCTGTCTAAAAGGTGCTGTGAAATGCAAAGTTGCATGTTTCAGTGCTTGGACAACGTTGACGGAACAGGACAACAATGGGTTAAACATCTAATAATCTGACACCCACGGTACTCTGGTATTTAGGCATAACCCTTCGTGGGATGTCAAAAGATAAAAAAATCCTAATATTACATATATCTGTAAAGGATTAAATCCATATCTGAAAATTTTGTTGTGCTAACTGGGAACACTTAAGATCTGGGAAGATTCAGGATTACTTGTATTAGTGACTAAAGAGTGTACCAGATCCTTTCTGCTTTTTTTTCCGCTCTTTTGGCACGGGAAGTATCCTGATTAGTTATTTTCAAGGATGCCATACAGCTATGAATTAGATTTAAAGTGGAAACTGCAGTTTTCTTTAAAACTCTGCACAAGGGTGACCTAAAATTTAAAATATTAGAATTTATTTTTATTAGAATAAATTCATTAATACTTACCTAAAAGTTCATTTTGTAGATCTCTTTTATAATCATTTGATGTAAAATGTAAGGAGCAAATTGCAGAACTATGTATTCGGGGTAAATTCTGTCTGCTCGCTTACGCCGATTTAACCATTCCATTCTGAGTGTGGAATAAACTAAATTATTTGTCTTAGGAAATAATTTAAACATTAAATAAACGCCTTCTTTCTTGAGTGTTAACCTATTGCTTTTGCATGAAGCAGTAGCACAAATCTGCCCAGGCATATTTCTACTTAAAACCACAAATAAACATTACAGAACATATTTCTTTTAAGTTTTATTGTGAAAACTTACCAAACACTATTCAAACTAGTTAAAAATAATGTACAATGTTTAAAGTTCTTGTTTCTGGTTCAGAGTCGAGTCAAATATCACACACACGTCTGGATAAAAAACGACAAACACAAACAAAACTAATGTTTGTATAAAGTCTTTAGAAGTTTATTATCACACCCAAAATATTAAAACCTATGAAAATTAGAAAATAATTACTGAATAACGACGAGAAGAGTCATAAGATTACATGTAAACACACTAATCTGCCAAATCTGCACTGATGACTACGTAACGTTTGTCCTTGACAGCTTGACAGGCCAACGTTTTTATGGGAGTAAGCTATCCTCTGTGTGTATAGTCGTTGATAGAAACTACCATCATTTTTTAAAAATATTAATCACCCATGCTTATCGAAAAAATGGAAAAAGGATACCTTCCAGTGTAAAACATATTTTGTAATATAGCAATATTATTCAGGTGGTGTCTATAACTGTATATATCTTATATGCTCTTATAACCTATTCTAGCTTAAGATGTAGTAAAATGATAAATAAAAGACCCATATATACATATATGGTTAGTTATTGCTGTTTAAAGTAAGTTATTCATGTTGTCGGAAATATATGTCAGAAATAAGACGCCTGTAACTTAATATAGCTTGTTTTGGAAAGAATTCTTTTTAATTTATATTTATAGATGTATTTTACAACAGATATTTTAGTTGCCATAGCTCAGTTACAAATCACACTAAGCTATATTTTTATTCAACAAAATAGTACCTAACATACACAAAATATAAGATACAAATTAATATATGTACATTTTGATGATTTTTATGATGTGGTGTCTATTTTAAGTAAAAAGTAGTATCTTAAGGACCTATACTATTTTCAGAAAACTAATCTTCCATTTAATCTATGTTGATCATAAATTAAAAATTACCATGTCTTATAACTGAGTTTTACAGTTTGAAAGGTTTCTGTCGTGAATAAACGTATATAATTGTTTCTAGTAAAATTGCAACAAGTTTATTAGAAATTGTTTTATTTCTGAAAAATATGAAATTTCCGAAAATAAAGTATACATTCTTAAAATATTAAATTCCTCTTAAAATGCACTTTATATAAAAACACATTTTTGTCTTGTACATAGAGGAAGCATATCTTTGGCTCTTAGACTATAAAGTAACAGCAAAATCTGTACTTTTGGTGCTCGTTTAAGTACCTATATTTCATACCAGGCAACTAAAAGATCTGTAAATGTACTTATATTTTAAGTCTAGAAAATCACGTCCAAACACATTTACACTTTCATATTTCTATGTCTTCTCTGTGTACACAAGTCCATGGAGAAATAAACATTGAAAGATTACCATGTAATATTTTAGATTTTTTTGTATGCCCAAACAACCGTATCTATTTTATAATTGCTAAATAAATTTTGTTTTAAAATTGAAAAATGTATCGCCCATTACTTTAATAGTTGCAATTAATATGTCTATACAGTGTGTCTACATAAGTTGGCGTCATATGGGAAACTTTTATCATTAATTTTACGAAACCAAAAAACAACCATTATATATCAAATTTTATCGTTCATATACGAGGTTTGGCCAAAAATGTAATTTTTGCTAAAGAGTAAAGTACCTGGTTTTTTGCTAATATCGAAAATTTTTATAAAAGAAAATGTTTAGAATTAAATATTACTTTTAAATATTTAATTTTGTTTATTTACAAAAAATATATATTTTTATTTTTTTCGGCGATAATGGTAAAAATTTAGGTTTTTACATTAGTGCAATACATTTCTTCTTTAAATATATATTTTTTAAAATTTAGTCTCATCAAAACAAGAAGAATGTACAATGCACTAATGTACACACCTTAATTTTCTTGATTTTAGAAGAAAAATTCCAAATAAACGAAATTGTATATTTAGAAAAGAAATTTTTAATTCGAAGCATCTTTTCTTAATAACAATTTTCGATATTAGCAAAAAATACAGGTAACTTATGTAACAAACATTATATTTTTGGCCAAACCTTGTAGATGACTGACACAATTTAATATCTGATGCTTGTATTTTAGGTTTTGGACCATGCAGAAGTTTTTATAAAGAATAACTTTTTTTGTAAAATAAATAATAAAAGTTTCCCATAGGACGCTTACGTAGGCACACTGTAGATTGCCTTTGCCATATTTCAATATTTAAAAATTTGCTTAAACGTTATATTATTTATCTGTAGAGTGTGGGTCAGATTGTCTTCAGTATAAAAAAATATTATTATTTATTAAAAGTTCGTAACTAATAAAAGTTGGTGCATAAAAAATATTTTTAAAAATTAAAATATAAAGCTCAAAAAATGAAAAAAATGTTGCTTATTAAAAAAATTATATATATTTATTCTTTAAACTGAAAAAATACAAAGCTTTAAAACCACACTAGAAAGCCTAATTAATATAGGGTTGACCAAATTCAACGCTTTATATAGGAAAGTCTCATTTATGTACGTTAAACACAAAAACTAACTTCCATTTCGCAGGTTCAATTTCAAGTTTAAAAATACCCTGTATTTCATAGTTTCAGTGTGCTTTGTATTTTATTTTTAACTAAACTATTACTAAGTTTACACGAGCGCTTTAATGCACATAAGCCAAATGCAAAGGTATGAAAACAAATGTGTAAATGCTTTTAAACCGTTTTAAAAGTCGTAATTGGCATTAAATTAATTGCTTTGGTTAGTTCTGGTTACACATATATTATTATTGTAATGCGAATTAGAACTTTTAAAACGTTTAAGAGCGTTTACACATGCGTTTGATTAGGATTCGCATTTGGCCAATGCACATTGAAGGGCTGTTAAAACTGGTATTTTTATGCGCTAGATTTTGTCGAGTTTGACATTTTTTAAGTGAAGTCATTTTTGGATACACTTCTTAAAACATCTTTAAGCTATTTTTACAGTTTGAAAGTTTTCTTGCATGCAATTTTTCTTAATGCAACTTTTCGATCTATGCAATTTTTCACTTTTTAAAAATTGCTGCAATTTAGCGCGTGTACAGATCGAACAATTGCAGCAAGAGAACTTTCATGCAAGAAATCTTTCAAACTGTAAAAGCAGCTTTACCTTTTTTTTGGCTATGGTGAAACCTATATTTGATATAAAATATTTCACATTTGAATTATTTGATTATCGATTTTCAAGAAAGACATTTTTATGGGCAAACATCACATAAATCATTGCTTAAAATCGTCTACATAAAAAAGAACAAATATTTTTAACTAACTGATCTGTGAGCAAGCTGATTAGGGAATTATTGCAATTTTAGGCATTTTTAGGTTATGTTTTTAATAACCCGTTCGATTGCCTGAGTGTTTTTTTTTAATATGTGTATATTTAAGCTAAGCCTAAATATATTTTTTTTTTGTTAATGTAGCATTACCTGACTTCTCATAGATTGTATTGACCTGAATGTTTTGGTAATACACTTTATAAAAATATATTACATTAAAATAAAAATATTAAAATTAAAAATCTGCGTTATAATTTTAAAATAAGAAAACTAAAAAAAGTATTACTATTTTTAACGATTGATATATCGGCCGATCCCGATATTTTAATGCCAATATATTCTACTAATATACATACAGTGGCGTACCTAGGTCAGCAGAGGCCCTGCAGCCCTGCAGCCCTGCAAAAACTAAAGTAGGGTGCCAGAATTGCAAATGAGAAAAAATATTAATTTCAAAAAAAGGTCCCCATGTTTTAAAAACACCTTTATTGTCCTTCTGTTATGGAAACATCTTTATTAACACATTTCCATATACTGACCAACCCAAAATATTTTGAGAGCAAAAAAATCACCTTTACCCTTTACCGAATTTGTTTTCAGTACTAACCCCGGGGCCTTAGGGTTCCCGGGGCACTGCCCTGCCTAGCCCCATAGTAGCTACGACATTGATATATATATATATATATATATATATATATATATATATATATATATATATATATATATATATATAATATAGGAAGATATACACAATAGATACGCATATTTTTCAGAGCTGGCAGACCAAAAATATTTACATAAAGTCCAAGTACTAGGTACTATTGGTACTGGGATTTATCATTAATAAGCTACGATTATGGTTTTTGTATATGTCTTAATGGTGCTAATAAAAGGTTGAGCAAAAGAAAAAAAACTTGAAAATTGAAATGGCTGTCGGAGAGGTTAACCCATACTGTTTCTATGCAGGGTGTTTTAACTCTATTTATACCCGAAATTACTTCGCCCCTGGCCCCTGTACAGAATACAAAAAGAAACCTTAAATAAAAAAAAAGTTTACAGTGGTGGTGTTCGTTGGTTTAGACTGAAGGGTAGAAGGCAGAAGTACCATCTCAATGTATTAAAAAGTGTCCATCTGAAGGGAGCAAATTAAGGTGGCGCCACAGTAGCAAGTGAGAAGATTTAACCACAGAAAATATAGTTATTTTGTATGTGATTTAACCAATGAGCATGAAAAGAAAAGGAAAGATAGATACAAAATGAAAAAGGACAGAAATAGTAAAATATTTCCACTTACTACTGTGGCGATACCTTAATTTATTTGTTCCCTTACAGGGCCGTATTAAGGGTATGAGGCGCCCTAGGCTAGAATTCCCAGAGCGCCTATTTTCAAAAAAAAAAAAAAGGTCCTTACCTCCATTTCAGTCAAAACAAAGGTCATTTTTTCGCGTCTATTTTATTTATATCCCCGCAGAAAAATTAGTTCTAATCCCCACCCGACCTAAACTTTTTAGAAACTTCCCTGTCTAGCGCCTATTACTCCCCTGTCTGTCTGGCGCCTATTTTTTCATGGCGCGTCTATTTTATTTATATCCCCGCAGAAAAATTAGTTCTAATCCCCACCCGACCTAAACTTTTTAGAAACTTCCCTGTCTAGCGCCTATTACTCCCCTGTCTGTCTGGCGCCTATTTTTTTCATGGCGCCCTAGGCTGTAGCCTAGTCAGCCTAATGGATAATACGGCACTGTTCCCTTCCGATGGACACTTTTCACCTTGTCCCCCATGGGTGCTCCTTCCTTCTACCCTCCATAGTTTAGACCCACATTTCTTTTTGCCCGTATTCGGGTATTGGTAAATGTAAAAGCAAATTCTCAACCCCCATCCCCCATCCCCCAATATCTCACGTGAGATTTCTGTATGTAAAAAGGCACCACTTTTTAAACGGAATATTGTTTTTGTGGTTAAGATAATTATTTAAAGAGCAGAAAAATCATCGACCCAAATAATGACACTACATCACAGAATATTTTTTTTTTTTTTGGGAACCAACACATTTTTCCTGTTTCTAGCAAAAGAAAAATGACGGGATATTTGCAGAGATCCCCTCTCCCTACGGCGAGATTCAACTGCACCCCTCCCCTAAATGCCTCGCTAAATGGACGCTTCCTAATTAATTACTTTCTATTTTAAGATCTTTAATTACATTTAATACTTTTGTAAAGAAAATCGCTGTTAAAAAAAACAATATAACAAAGGCAGCTACAGGATAGCTCAATTTGCACAAAATGGTTACTGATATACACGTTCAGCCAAATTATAAAAGGTATATAGGGGCCAGTAAAGCAACAACAGAGGGGAATGATTCATCATCTTGATTTCATGACATTTTTCTTTTTTCTACACGCCTTAAGCAGTTTTTAGTTTGAAAGTTTTCTTGCTGCAATTTTTCGATCTGCGTCCGCGCATTTTTGTCTTTTCAAAAATTGCTGCAAAGTGCGCGTGTGCAGATCGAAAAATTGCAGCAAGAAAACTTTCATGCAAAAAATCTTTCAAACTGTAAAAACAGCTTTAGACCGTCTCCTTTCTACGCATTGCCTGTGTACATTTTTATGTGGCTGAACGTATATATACATCAGGTTGTTTCCTAACTACGGCGATACAGAAACTTAAAAAGTCGGTATTTTTTAATTATCTTAAAAACCATTTAACTGATTTAGATTAAATTTGGTACACTTATTAAATATAATAAGGCGCTTATAAAGATCTACCTAAATTAAGAGTATTGGGTCCAGTGGCGCCTCAGTGAGCCTCACACAGCTAATATAACTGAAAAAAAAAAAATAACGCCACTGACTTTTTATAAAGTTTTGAAAATCTGTTAAATATGGGTTTTAAGATATAATAAATTTAAAAATACCGACTAGCTAAAAAAAATATTTTAACGCCCCATATATTAGAAATAAAGCAACTCCGAACATATGTTTATAGAAAATTGTTTTAATAAAAAAGGGTAATTTGTCTAGAAAGTTGTGGCATCTCCGATTTTGACGAAATTTGGTTACCGGGGTTTTTTGACGCGCTGATCACGAATCTGACGGATTGTTTTTTTAAGGTTTTCGATCTCCGGATATTCGTCATCAAAGTTGAAATTCAAATTATTCTTATTTTTATTATATTCTCTCACTTGTTTTTGCAAAAAATTCCAGATATAACACTAATTTAATGGCACAAAATATTTCATTTAACATTAAAAAACCTGAGGAATCTTGGTTTTTGGGTTTGGACCGCGTCAAATTAAAATCGTTTACCGACGTTTCGCCATCGATTGCACAAGGCATCTTCAGGGATCTGCGAGAATGGAATACTGGTATAAAAACCTTTTAAAAACTTTTTTTAATTAATTTTTTGCCTTATATTTCTTCATAAATATAAAAGGTTTACTTTTACACACATAATGTGTGTAATTGTTGCAGAGTTTTTAAGAGTAAAAGATTTGAACTTTAATGAAAAAAAGTTATAAAATATTGTGTCCCAATTAAGTGTTATATAAAGAATTTTGTGCAAAAAGAATGAGGAATATAGTGAAACTAAGGATGGTTTGAATTTTAACTTCGATGATGAATATGTCGAGAACGAAACATTTTCAAAAAAAAATCATTAATTCGTGATCAGCGCTCCAAAAAACCCGTATACCAAATTTCGTGAAAATCGGAGTTGCCGCAATTTTCTAGGCAATAACCACAAAAGACCTAATAAATCACCCTTTTACGCCGTAGTGAGGAAACACCCTGTATACTCTAAAGTCGATAAGTGGTGGTTTAAGATACTCGCACATACGTCGGCATCGGACGGACGGTACGGATCGGAAAAAATAGTTTTGGTGAAATTAAATGATACACACGCACATGCAAGTCATGGGAAAACCATGAGTAAATATTAAAAGTTGGCGTCTTTTCACCCATGGTATAAAACCCTCCGGTAGGAATCGGCTTAAATTCTTGTCAAATAACTTAATTTCTGACCTATATGCACATATGAAACGGTATTTTTAAATCCGGTGCAAATCGCTCGCACATAGGTGTACTGCTTCATTTAATTTTATTTAAACCATTATTTCCGACCCGTACCGTCTGTCCGATGCCGACGTATGTGCGCGTACCTTTAGTAACAGTGGATTTTTCGACAAATAATATTTAAAAAAATAAGAAAGCACTATCGAAAACCGTATATTTTTTAGATATTGCAACAGGGAATCTTGTAAACCGCATATTAAAACGGTTTTGTCTCTAGCTCATAGAGGCCGTTGAAAAAAAAATATATATATATATATATATATATATATATATATTATGGATTGTGGAGGGGAGGATCACCATCTTTTATGGCGGATAAGTTGAAAAAGTGGCGATCGGAATGTAGCAAATTGGGATGGCGCCACCGTAGCTAGTGGAGGGATAAGAGGGAACGCACGCTCTGCGCAACGGCAGGGGAATTGTCACGGCGGCCATATTGGTGCCACCCGGCAGTCGCAGTTGAGACCCAGCTGGTTTTGTTTGTGTTTTCGTTGGTTTTTAATATATTTGAGAAGTGTTTGCTGTGTTTTATAGACATTTTATAAACTTGAACAATTATGAGGAAGTGTTTAGTTCCAGGGTGTAAAAATTCCGAGGATAAGAAGGAAAATTTGGATGGAAAGACATTTCACAGGTGCGTATTCAATAATATGGCGCGGTTTTTAAAATCTCTCCACTAGCGACTGTGGCGCCATCCCAATTTGCACCTTTCGGATTACCACTTTTAATACATTCAGATGGTGATCCTCCCTCCACAATCCATAATATATATATATATATATATATATATATATTATGGATTGTGGAGGAGAGGATAACCATCTTTATGGCGGACAAGTTGAAAAAGTGGCAATCGGAATGTACCAAATTGGGATGGCGCCACAGTAGCCAGTGGAGAGATTTTGGTATTTCTTTCTTTTTTTATTTTGTATCTATCTGTCCTTTTTTATTTTGTATCTCACTCTAATAATTCATGCTCATTGGTTAAAAATCTCCTCTTGCCACTGTGGCGCCATCTTAAGTTGCACCTTTGGACGGACACTTTTTAAAACATTCAGATGGTTATCCTCCCCTCCACCATCCATAATATATATATATAAAAATAGAAATTATCTTAACCTAAAAATAAAAGAACGGTTCGTTAAAGACCGAATTTGTGTTTGTATTTTTACCTTTTATTTAAAATGAGGGAAAACCTTTCTAAATCTTCTTCGATGGAAACATTATCGTTTACTGTTACTCAAACACCATTTAGCAGTGTAACAAACGATAACAAAACCATGTTGTACAGTGTATCATCCAATGTTTACTACGGTTATCAGCCGATACCGCAAAACATTGTAGAACCCATGAATAGAGAAGAATTAAACAAATCTTTTAGCCAGATGGACACCATGGACACTATGCCGTTGGAAACTTCCTGGAATAATAGAAAAAGAACGAGAAATGATTCAAACATAACCTCACAAATCTGTAAAAAGAAGCGCCAAAATGGTAAGTTTGAAAGTTGTTTATCTAGGCCTTATGCTCGCTTGACCTTTTCCTTTATGATGTAGATACACATTTTGTTTGTAGTTTTTTATATTGTCAAGAATTTTAATTCCAATAGTATTAAAGATAATAAAAATTCCTGCATGAATACAGAGCTAAATATAAAAATGACCTAATTTAAACAAACACTTGGTGAATCAGTTTGATTAATTTTATTGGTGCACTCAGTATGTGCATATTTAATTTTAAAATGATTTAGCATGTTTTAAAAGTATTGGGTTATTTTGTAATGTATTATACAGGAACAAAATATTTGGCTTTTCTCCAGAATAAAATTTAAAAGTTTATTTAACATTTTAAGAAAATTAAAACTTATACATTATGAAGAACTATTCTGCTCTTACACAATATAATAAAAGTAATGATTACTTTAAATGAAATAAAATAATGAAATGTTTACTATTAAGTTACTTACAATACAAAGGTTTCAATCTATAAACAAAGGTTCATTAGCACTCAGTTGAAATTATTTTAATCCAATATAATAAAATCTTAACCAGACGCCAGACGAGAACTGGCCAATGGTTGCATCTCAAAAATGTGGTAAATAGTGTACCTAAAAACTTACTGATAAACTTGTTAGAAAACTGAAAAAAAAATATTCGCCTGGCGTCTTGTTAAGATTTTATTTTATTGGATTAAAATAATTTCAACCGAGTGCTAATGAACCTTTGTTTATAGATTAAAACTTTTGTATTGTAAGTAACTTAATTAATATTTCATTATTTTATTTCTTTTAAAGTAATCATTACTTTTATTATATTGTGTTAGAGCGGAATAGTTCTTCATAATGTATAAAAGTTTTAATTTTCTTAAAATGTTAAATAAACTGTTTAATTTTGTTCTGGAGAAAAGCCAAGTAATATTTTGTTTAAATTTAATCCCCCAGAAAACAAATAAGGCATAAAAAGTATTATACAGGGTGAAAAAAGGAAATAATTAATTTCAGTAAAATAATTATACATAGCAAATGGAAAATTTCATTTGTCATCATAACAGCTTCAAGCCTTGTTCAGTTTATATAAGGTTATATTTATTTTTCTTAAAAATAAATGGTGACCATGAAAAATTTAATTAAAATGCAATACTCAGGAACTCTGATTGGTCTTTTTTCCATCAATATGAAAAATGTTTCATATAAAATTGACCAATAGCCAAAAAGTTGTACGCCAATATATTAACATATTAGGCAAGGCGCACACTGAAATGGTAGGGAAGTGATGTGGCGGCCAGGTGGTGAGTCAGTGTCAAAAACAATATTTTAAACCCGCATCAATAAATACAGAAGCGTGGATTAAATTGGAGTGGCGGTGGAATTTTGTAAAGGAGGTGTATGGAGTTCGTTGGACACCACTTGTCTTTAAAGTGTTTAATTTTTGAAAGCTTGAATTTGCCACTAATTCACCACCTTGCTGCCACATCACTTGCTTGCCACTTCAGTGAGTGCCTTGCCTTACATCTTGATATAACCTGTTATTTAGGGCTATAAGATTTATTTATTAGTTTTTCCTATAAGTAGCTCTTTGAAAATTTAGACATTATTGAAAATAAGATTATTCTTTTATTACTGAGTTTTGATCCTTCTTCTAATTACGAGTCCAATTATCAATGCCTTAAATAGTTGAAGTAATAATTAGTATTCTGTTTTTAATGCTAAATAATTTTCAGCAAAATATTTGTATACAGGATGTTACACAATATGATGCTGATCCTTAAGGGTGTTAATTGTTAGGTGATTTTTAGAAGAAAAGTTAAGATTAAGCTGTCCTAAAACCCTTAACTTTTGAGCTACAGCTTGTTAAAATTTTTATAAAAGTATTGTTTTTCATAATTAGTTTTATATCAATGTAGGTATTTTAAAAGTTTTGAGGGACACCTCCTATACCTACATCAGAAAATATTTTTTGGCATACACCAAAAAAAAAAATTCACCATTGTCGTCCATAAGGAATTTAAGGTAAATATTTTTTAAGAAAAAAATGGTACTTCACTAATTTTTGTAAAATAAAAATGTTTTTTAAAATTTTTATTCAGTTTGGAACAAATTTAATCTCTTTTATTTTTATTTGATGTACGGTATTTTTTAAGAAAAATGTAACGTCACTGCATTTTTCTAAAATAAAAATATTTTTTAAACTTCTCATTTAGTTTGGAACAGATTTGATCTTCTGACTTTTTATTTAATGTAGGGTTTCGCGTAAATCAATAAAAAAAATTCTCCTCATGGTCATTTCATATCGCTTTTATCAAATTCAAATTTTTATTTATTTACGCAAAAACCCTCATCAAGTAGAAAAAGTCAAAAGATCTTATTTGACCCAAACTGAATAAGAAGTTAAAAAAATATTTTAGAAAAAAACAGTGGCATTCCATTTTTTTCTTAAAAAATATTTACCTTAAACTTCTCATGGACGACACTGGTAATTTTTTCTTGTCTGCCAAAAATGTTTTCTGATGCAGAGGAGGCTTCCTCAAATTTTTTTAAAAACGTCTAAGTGGATATAACATTTATTATAAAAACAATATATTTTTTAAAAATTTAACACCCTGTTGCTTAAAAGTTAAGGGGTTTAGGACATAGCTTTATTTAAACTTTTTCTTTTTAAAACACCTAATAATTAACATCCTTAAGGATCATCATCTTATTCTGTAACACCCAGTATACCTAATATATATGTTAAATAGTTTTAAAATTCTGTAAATATTTTGGTTTGACTATATTATGGTATTAATATGTATTGGCAATATAATCTTGGCCATTTTTAATTTAAGAATAACAAAATAGACAAAAGCAAAAATCTTAACCAGAATCTATCACACTTATAATAAAATGTCAATACAAATTCACTTGACCAATTGGAAGACTTTCGAATCTTGAAAATGGGTCTATTATAGAAATGTGTTATTTTTTTAGAACCAAATAAACCAACCAGTCCCCTTCAGAGGTATTCACAAACAAAAGTTTTGGAAGAAGATCTTTTAAGAGAAACTCATGGATGCAGTTATTATCATTGGGTTGCTATGAATATATAGATAAAATGCATACATTGTTTGTAAAGCAACAATTGTAGTATAGGGTTTTCTTATATACATAGGTAATATGGTGCAACATTTGATCTGACTGGCAGGGGAAAAAAACAGTTGCAATATTTCTTACTGAGCATATCATATAAGTTTTATTGTTTTTGATTTCTTGAAATAATAATTTATTACTTCTTGGCCTGTTAGGTACCTAAAGTAAAATAAAGTAAAAATAAAAAAAATATGAAATACCAGATAATATGTAGGTATAATATATAATGTATATTGTATTTGTTTCAAACTAGGAATAATGTATGTATTAATTTGATCTAAATATTCATTTATCACATAATACTGTTAGTTTAGAATTTTAATTTTAAGTTAATAAATCTCACAGAAATGTACCTTTATATTTTTAATATATTTGTATTACTGTTTAAATACAGATTTTTTATGGAAACTACTATCTTTTATTTTCTTAATATTATTTTTGTTTTTGGTATGCAAAAAATAGTGTTACCTAGACTTTTCTAAATAGATAATATGAGGGGCCTAGTTTCAAAGTGTACTATCCTAATTTATACTTTTTAATACAACAGTGATATAAATGTCCCAATATTAGTGTTTTTAGCGCTGAATTTAGGCCATGACTACATCCATAACAGAATGTTCAAACTTGACAAAGAATGTATAAGTTGAGGAGGCTAGTTTCAAAGTGTACAATCCCAAAAATTAGATTGTTATGTTAAGAACGGTCTAATAAAAAATGAAGAAAGAAACTCTACATTAAATGTAATGCTTTCTTTTAAGTTTGAACACTCTGTTAGAGATGTGGTCATGGCCTAAAAAGTAATTTATTTAAATTCAGTTCTAAAAATACAACTTTTTGGGACATTTATCTCACTAATGTATTAAAAAGTAAAAATGGAGATTGTACACTTTAAAACTATCGCCCTCATATATGTTATAAATATGAATTTCAATACAGGGTGTTATATTTTTAGAGTTCTTTAGTAAAATCTTATAAATAGTAGGAAATAACTCAGGTATGCAGTGTGTTTAGTATTTATGGTACACAGAGAACAATGAGACTTGGTATAGGTAAATGGTATAAAAAAGAAAGTTCTTGCATATCTTTACTTTTCATTCATTTTCGGTTTAACCGGAAATGGCTTTAATTTTAATTTTTAAATGACACACCCTGTATATTTTATCCTTTTTGGATTGTTGGATGAATTCTTAATAGAATGTGACAATGTGACGTTTTAAAAAGTGTCTAAACCTACTTGATTTTTAAAGCCATTTTTAATATTGCATCTAGGTGGCCACGATTGAATGCAAATTAATATTCTAACGGTCGAACTCACCAAGCACTCACTAACTTTATCAGACTGATAGAAGCTAATGCCAATGCTTTTTGGCAGTCGCAAAGTTTTAGTGACTATAGTATGAAAGTTAGGAATAAATCAAGTTGGCAATTTGCATTTTCGTGTCTAACTGGTAACCCTTTTTAGACAAACACTTTTTGAAAAAAGGATTTTTGCTGAATCTAACGATACCAAGTTATTTGCGATAGAATTAAAAATAATAACATAATTAAAGGATCATGGCCACCCCAATGCAATATTACAAACGGATCTAAAAAATTAAGTTTAATGAATCAAGGTGTCAAAAACTTTTCAAATGTCAAATTCCTATTTGGAGTTGTCTCAAAAATCCAAAACCATTAAAATATAAAGGGTGTTCCATTAAAAATTTATAATTGAAGCTGTTTAGTAACAGAAAAATATAAAATATGCGAAAACGCCTCTTCCCATACCATTTACCTATACCAAGTCTCATTTTAATATGTACATAATTTGTATAGTACTTTAGGAGTTATGGCTTGTCCAATAGATTCGTTAACACCCAGTATATTCCTTATGTGAAAATATTAGGATTTAACCAAAAATACTTATGTTTAAAGGTAAATAAAAAAGATACAAGGTGTCCAAATGAAAAAAAATATTTATAGTTTATTTCGCTAATTTAATATTGTAACTAGGGTTTTTTCCTGCTTTGTTTTATTGTTTATGTTAATTAATAAACAGTCTTTTATTTATAAAAATATTTTTAAGTTTAAATTATCAAAGCAACACAAATTTATTAAAGCTAACAAATTAAATTGGCCTTAGTTTTTCTTCCTTTGGAAATTTTATTTATGTGTAAAATACCCATAAGAGAAATTGAATTACCTCCGAATTGATAGGTGACAATTTCATAGTAAAGTGAGTGATAATCCCATTGTACATATTAAATAGCAAATGCCATGTATCAAAACAATAAATTCCACTCATAGCAACGTGCCACCCAAGTGCCACCTGAAGTAAATAAATGGGTCCCATCTATCATCAAAGTTAAAATTTAAACTAATCTTATTTTCACTATATTTCCCAGTCTTTTTGCATACAATTCTTAA
Source organism: Listronotus bonariensis (assembly GCA_014170235.1). Taxonomy (NCBI): domain Eukaryota; kingdom Metazoa; phylum Arthropoda; class Insecta; order Coleoptera; family Curculionidae; genus Listronotus; species Listronotus bonariensis. The sequence continues at coordinate 129,066 of JACEGR010001744.1, read as the reverse complement.
TTCAAAGCTAAAGTAGTATACAATATTTGATTTTTACCTTTTAAAATCCCGTTTTTAAGCATTTTCCATTATTTTAGCATTAGCACAGCTTCACTCGTTTTCAGTCGCAGCAGGCTATGACGTCACCGTGTATACATAAACGGTATTTACCAATCGGTTATTTTGACGTTTAAACAATGTATTATACGACAAAGTTGTCACCAATTATTACCGCGGTTATAATTGGTTGAACGCTCTAAAATTGTTGATGATCAATGGGAAGTGAAACTGATACCATTCTTTTGAAAGTTATGTGGATAACTTTATTCTGAATTTTTAATAATGTTTTAAATGGCATCTGTCACGTGATTAAATGATGATGATCACTTGCAAGTGATAAAACTGATAAAAGTGAAACTGATCATGTTTCGAAAGAATACCACTATGGTTGCAGCATTTTTAAAATGAACTTTCGCAATTTAACTGACAAAAGGTGTAAGATACATAGGAAACCGGAGTTTTAAAAGGTTAAAATCGAATATTGTATGCCACTTTAGCTTTAAATCAAGAAATGTGTGCAAAAAGGAGGAATATAGTAAAAACAGGGTTTGTTATTTATTATTTCAACTTTGTTGATGGATATCTCGAGAACAAAACGTTTTCGCCAAAAAAAATCTTTCTGATCCGTGATCAGCGCCCAAAAAAACCCGTATAATGAAGTTTGTCAAAATCGGTGTTGCCGCAAGTTTCTAGAAAATACCATTTATTTTTATACATAGGTTTTTATTTTATTAATTATTAGTATCATTTTTTTTTCATTGTCTTAGCAACATTATTGTTCTTACTAAAGTAACCTGTTGCTTTTCCAAACAATTTTAATGTTAATAAATGAGCCTGTATGCTTATTCGCATTTGGTTTAAAATAATAAGGACAGTTGCAAAGTGCTTAGTAACTAACCTGCAATTCTATGGAATAAAAGGTTTTAGTTTATTATTAAATAAAATAAAAATACTAAGTAAATATCATTTATTATTACATATACAACACATACTTTGATTACGCCTTTTTTGACAGTAACGAATAATATTAGAATATATTTACATACAGTGAACTACAGATAAAATTATTAGAGTATTACATAAAAAAAAGCAACAGTAATTAATAATTAAACAATAAAATACCGAACGTGGCAATACAATGGCTAAAGTAAATTTAATACAGGGTGTCCCACTATATTTTGACCAATGACATTTTATTCTTTACTAAACGTCAATGATTTTGACCCATTTTAAACGCGAATACAATAGCAACAAGTTAAGTTATCAGGATGCGGTTTTCGCAGAAAGCTTTAAACTTAAAAAAATATATATGGATTTATTGATCTCTAAAAATTTGACTGCATGGAATGCGTATTATTTGACGATAAAAATTTGCTACATACAAGGTTACAGAAAAAATACGACATTAAAACTATACATGATTCACAAAATAAAAGTTGCAGTAAAGCAAGTTTACCTTTTTACTGACTTTTCTAACTATTGTGAACAACCTAGTGCTGTGTTCGTTTTTCCTGTAGCCTTGTATGTAGCAGGTTTTATGGTCAAATAGTACTTAGAGATCAATAAATCCATTAATTTTTAAATAACCATTGCTTATGTTACATTTTTTTAAAGGGAAATATTGACTTTTAAGATTTAATTAAAATTTATATAGTATTTTATTTTAAGTACAAAGTTGCCCTATATAAAACATCCGGCATTTTGCTTTTGTGTTAACTAAATGTCACAACCAAATGGCGAGAAGATGATAAAAAACTTCAAGGCTTTCTGCGAAAACCGCATCTTGATAACTTAATTTGTCCTAAAGTTATTCGCGGTGAAAATGTGTCAAAATATAGTCGGACACCCTTTATAAGCTTGCCAATTTCATTAAGGAAACAAGTCTGTTGCTTTTGTTAGAACAGCGCTTATTTTTACTTATCAGACCATTGGGTTTAAAAACTGCTGACTATTCTCACTATTCGTGTTTCCTTATGGAAAAAGGGCCAACTTATAATACATTTAATTATCTTACAAAATATTACAAATAACCAGTGGTCAAAGATATTATAAAATAAATGAAACAAAACTCTCTTTTTGGAATATTTTAAATTGTAGCTAGGGGCCAGTGAGAAATGTTTTAAACCATCTGGCATGAATTTTTAATTTAACTCTTATCTTAAACATTTATTACCATTAGTGTCAGTGGCTCCCACTCTATTAATATGTATACCCAGTGACCAAAAGATTTTCAATAAAAACCAACACTATTTTTCTTTCCTAATTAGTAAAACCATCGCCTTCTTGACTTTAAGACTGTATTTTTTTCAGTTTATTTGAAAGAGATATTTTAAAACAAATGTTACATTATAATTACCACTTTTACCGTTTAATATAATAATGCTACTAATTTTGGATCCGATGTTTCGTTTTTGAGCCCTCGTCATCAACTTTGTTCTTTAAATAGGCGAAATGTTTGGTTTTAAAACCTAATAAACTCGTTTCTTTATTCTCAATCCAACGACATATTATACTTTATATTTATGCAACGTTTCGAACCTAAAAACCATCGTTCACTATTTCGCCATTAAAAATTACGATTTTATCCCAAACGTTCAGAAGACTTCCTAGTCATTAAAAAAATGCTTCATTTTAATATGTATGAAAGTAATGGATGCATACCTACCTTTAAATGAAAATTTTCACAAACTTTTAAAATAAAATCGTAATTTTTAATAGTAAAATATATAAATATTATAAATGTTGGTTTTTCTCGGTTCAAAACGTCGCATAAATGTAGAAGTGTGACATGTAGTTGGATTTAGAATTAAATAGGAGTTTAACAAGTTCAAAACCAAATATTCCGCCTATTAAAAAACAAAGTTGATGATGGCAAAGACACTTCTCTTAAATCTTAGAATTTAAAGACATCATTTTATACAACGAAAAAAGTACATCAATGATAATGTGACTTCTGTTTTAAAATATATCTCTTTAAATAAACTGCCAAAAAATAAAACTGTTTTGCAAAAATTTCGGTATTTTCAGATAATTCCTGAACAGGCTGCAATTTTTTAAATTATTAAATCGGAATATTGTTAAGCATAGACATGCGCAACTTTGCCTCAAAATAAATAATTAATAAAAATATTAAATATAAGTTAAAATGTTTTAGAATTTTTTTTATGTCAAAGAATCTCTAATATTTATTTTTTGGCCACTGAGTAAGACATTAAACATAAAACTTTTTAAAAACTTAGCACCATTATCCTCTTGTCTTTAATTATAAACATTACAAAACAAAATTTAGGAACTCAGTTTAGGTCCAGCTATTTAAATTTATTGGGTCACAATAATATGTCAATATTTTATCTTCATTTTCTTTTAGAAAAAATAGCACCTAAAAACAAACATAGATCTAGAGGAACAACAAACTTAATTTAATATTTCAGTCATAAACATCAATCTCTCTGACATTAGTCCTAGTAGTCTTATTTTGAAAAAACCAATTTCCATAAAAAACCATGGAGAGGATCCATTTTAATAAGGGTTTGGGTCATGGTGTGAATTTAACAGATCTAAAAAAATAGCGTAAAAAAAAACTCTATTTTAAAAAGGGTTGTCAAAAATTCAGTAGTGCATAATTTAGGAAACAATTATTTTGGTTATTTATTGCGTTTTACTAGTAATGGGTGCACAAAATTAACAAAGTATGGACATCTACATGATAAAAATAATCCTAAATTTGTGACAATTATTTTTAAAACACTTTGTAAGGGGATTTTTATTATTATTATTTATATTTTGTCACCTTCTTTCAATGATAATTAACAGGGATAGAAACAATTTCTTGTATAAAAGCTTTAGAGTTTTTTTAGCATGACGACAACCACAAAAGAACATCAAAAAGGTAAGAAATTTTCAAAGAAAGTCTAGTTTTTTTTAAATAGAGCACCCTGTATGTTTTTATTTAGAATAAAAGGTATATTAATTCTCTTTTTAAAAATATACGTGACAAGCGTCTAGAGTTCGGCCAACGGCTTTTCCGTCCGACCAATCAACGAACATCAAAAGTCACGTGCTGCATAAAACGTCCTTGAAACTTAAATTACAAAAGATTTCGTTTTATTTGAACAGCAAACATAAGGTATTTAAATCTAATTTTATTTAAAAGTGGGCCCCGTATTTTAACCAAACTTTATTGAATTATTATCCAAAGACTACAGTTAAAAGCACCGGAACCGATAATTTGATTGGTTTGAAGCGCCACAGATGGTCCTGCAAAACTATCACATTGGCTGGGGGAGTCATGATTAGTTTTAATTAGTTAAATCTTTTTATTTAATTTTTTAAAAAGCGAATAAAAAAAAAAGATTTAACTAACCAGAACTAACCATGACCACCCCAATGTAACAGTTTTGCATGACCGTCTGTAGCGCTTCAAACCAATCAAATTACCGGTTCCGGTGCTTTTTACTGTAGTCTGTTGATGATAATTCAATATTTTTAGGTTTGATTAAAATACTGGACCTATTTTTATATAAAAATAGGTAGGTATATTATAATCAGGGGCGGTCATATCTACTTTCTGAAGGGGGGCATAGGTCGGCCCGAGGAAAAATGTAAAAAGTGTCTAAGGTGGCAAAAATTAAAAAGAATGATTTAAATAATGTTAATGTCTGGTTAAAATAAAACAAATTGTTTGTAATTCAAGTTTCAAGGACGTTTTATGCATCACGTGACTTTAAGTGTTCGTTGATTGGTCGGACGATAAGCCGGTGGCCGATCTCTAGAGGCTTGTATATAAGTGTAGGCTGTCGATATGAATATTTTGACCTTTGGGACAACAAACTTACAGTAATTATTGTTTTTAGCCCTGGTGATGATGCTAACCAGCATCGAAATGTTGTCTGTTTGATCTCTATATTAATAAAATAGCCCAAGAAAGCTGCTTATGTTCTACCTTTCCTAACATTAATAACCTGTGACCCTGTGAACGTAAAGATTTTGATCATAAATATACATATAGTTTGCTGCCATTTTGTTAAAAAAAAATTAAAAATATTTAAGTGTTTAATTAAAAATTCAACTGATAGTGAAAATCAACATATCCTTGAAAAACAAATAATTTATTAAGCACTAAAAAATCTTGAAAAAAATTACAAGCTTTTAACGTAACCCTTTTCCCTGCACTTCTTTTAGATCCAGGAAATTTAAATCGGGGCTATTGGACGGCCATCTAAGAATGTTAATTTAATATCACTCACTACATGTCAAATACATATAAACAAATGAAATAGTTTAATTTAAAAAGATATGCTGATTTATACTATAAATTTAATGTTTCATTAAATACTTGAATATTTTTGGCTGAACAAAATGCCGGAAACCAATATATTTTTGAAAAAGAATAAATAGATTTTTCATCCTAAATAAAAATATATAGTATGTTCCATTTAAATAAAGTAAACTTTATCTTTCTTTGCTTTTTGAAGTTCATTTCTTTCTTTTCGTTATACTCAAAAAAAAATAGATAAGAAACTGAAAAACCTTTATGCAAGAAGTTTTTTATACCCCTTTTAGTTCTCATTGAAAGTGGGTTTACAAAATATATGTGAAAGCACTGTACATACTGTTAAGCTTCCTATTTTTACCTTTAGTTGGTGTTGTGGCCCCTGATTTAACTTTTGTTGGTAATCTAGTTGGAACTTGATCAAGCCCTTCTCCACTTGAAGGGTAATCGATTGTCGGTATATTTAAAACTTCTTCAGAATGCCCCTGAAACAATGTATAAACATTTAAATCTTTGTAGACTTGTCTCCTTATGCTTTAAACCTTTTTAGTTTTATTACCAATATAGACTTTTAAATACTCCTTTGAAACTTTGTAAGTAGACTAATTTTAAACAAAATAATATTAGGCTTTTTTCCAGAATAAAGATATTTAATAAAATCTGGGAAAAATCAAATACTATTTTGTTTAAATTTATACTCCAAGAAAACAAATAAACTATAAAAAAATATATACTAATTTTGATGTAACCTACAACTTGTGCATGAGCTAAAGATGTCAATTTAATGATATATGGAAAATTAACGGGGTATTGTTTATTTAAAAATACTTATTGGTCATGAAAACCACATAGTTTCAGAGGAGGTGTTTTTGTTAATTTGAAGAAGATACCGCGGTTAATATGTATTACCTGTGACAAAACTTTAGATTCTTCATCATGAGATTCCAACAGTCCTCCAACTGCTCCTTCTTCTTCCAACTCACTTTCTTCCAATCTACTCTGATCTGCTTCCGCCAAGTCACCATTTTGAATATTATCATTATTTTGTAATGGACCTAAAGAAAAAATCACAGTTACGACATTCAGTTGTCTACAAAATAGGTTGCACAAATTTGTTTTTTTTTAATTAAATAAAAATGCATTGTTATAAAATACATAATTTTGTGTCACCACTTGTATTTATTGTAAAATTTGGTGACTGTAGCTTTTATTTGCAGATCCTATTGGTACTATAATTTAAATTTAAAATTCATTTTCTTCCCTTTTTGGACCTCCTCGTATTTTAGTGTCTTGTCATTGATAACCTACATTCAGATCCGGAGCGGCTAAAAGCATTGTTTGGGATCTTTACGGTTTTCTCAGTCAACAAATCGGTGCGTTTCCGAACATGCGTATGCGTATTCAAGAGCCATGGAAAAAAACGATACTAGCTCACCGTCCCTTACCGTGCTCCCCGTACTCCGTCCGGAAATTACGCGTCAGGATTTTTGTGGGCGACTCTGCCAATGATTTAAAGAATAATATGGATGAATGCAGCGAGAATCAGAATTACCCTTGTATGGGCTTCGCGCAGGGTGCAAACGGTCATGCGCAATGAGATTTTACAGCCTGCTAGAAAATAATCGATAGCTGATCACAGGTTATCAACAGGACCGGCTTTAACACTTTGTATTGGTTTTATTTATAAAGATAATAGGCCAAGTAATTTTTTTGTTGGATAACATAATTATACATTTTATTATAGGTTTATATTGAGTGTTTCTTACAGGTGGTTCCACCCTATAACTTTTTAACTTTTTATATAGAAACATGATATTTGGTATATCATTATTTCACAAAATTTTGGATGGATTGGTCCATCCAATTGCTTTCTATTACTTCTGGTTTAACCAGAAATGACTGCTACTTTTAAATTTAAAATGGACTACCGGTATATTTTAGCTTATTTCGATAAAATATGACATTCTGAATAAAATGTCAGCTCATATGTCATTTTTTGACACTTCTGCTGTCAAAAATTTGATTTTTTAAATTTCAACCTAGAGTGCCATAATTAAAACGGTTTATTTTAAGTCAAGTAGCCATAAAAAAATGAAATTACCCGTCTTATGTTTTTCGATTTCTTACACGAAGTCAAAGTGTGTAAAATCCTATTTATGAAACTTCTTTTTTTAATGGAATGAGCGTGTCTCATTAGCATACCTTAAAAGAGCATTTATTTTAAAAAATCAATTCATGAGGTTGTCATAAATCGATATTACCGTGTAGCACAATGGTCGATTAAGAAAAATTTTATTAAATGCTTTTACAATAAAAACCTTTCCGAAATTCCGCCTATATGGTACCCAATAATTCAAAATAAAATGATCTTATATTATATATATAACGAGCCCCCTCCTTCCATTTGAAAAAAAGAGTTATGACCATAAATAGGGTTTTGCCCACTTTGAATTTCCCCTAAAAGTCGTAAAAACAAAAGACGACTAGTTTTATTTTTCCATGACTACTTGACTTAAAATAAACCGTTTTAGCCTAATCATGGCACTTTAGATTGAATTTAAAAACAAATTTTTGACAGCAGAAGTGTCAAAAAATGACATATGGGGTATTATTGTATTAGGAATGTCATATTCTATTAAAATAAGATAAAATATACCTGTGGTGCCATTAAAAAGTTTAAAATAGCAGTCATTTCCGGTTAATCCGGAAGTAATAAAAACAAGTAAATAGATCAATTAATCCAATTAGTATGTCAAATACCGATATATTAAATTCCATATTTTTATCTTAAAAGGTAAAAAAATATAGAGGGGAACCATCTGTGAGAAACAACCGGTATTCATATTCTTGAAAATATCTAAACTGTAAACCGGGTTAAATATTGGATGCTGCTTTTTGTCATTTTATTACTTATCGAGCGCATCACCGATTTTAATTAAATTTATCTTACGACCGTGTTTTGAGGCTATAATTTTAAAATCCAATTCGGGTTTTTTTGTACAAATACAATTTTTAAGTTATGAGAACCCTCTTTGACTTAACCTTAAAACTGAACAATAATGGTTTTGATAAAACCCTTGAGAATAATTTTACAGAATAAACCTTATAACATCATGATTATTTAGTTATTATATTTCGTAAAATAACGATTGCTTTAATTTAGTTTATTTGGTGTAACTAGTATTATAAATAAAGGTGATGAAAGAATTTCAAAATTTTAATGTTTTTTTCTGCAATTTGGCCTGACAACGATGTGTTTAGAAGTAAAAATAAACTTAAAATTGTGGTCTATTGCCGGTTTCTTCAGTTTAGGAAAAAGTTACGACCTGATTCGAACCTCGGATTCGCCTATAGAAAGCAAAAATTCATCGAACTCCATAGACCACATTTCGGGCAAGATACTTTTTTAGGTTAGAGAGTAATGTTATTTAAAAAATTAAATAAAAACAAATAAAAAATTGATTATTATAAAAGATAACTAAAAAACAATGTAATCAATTGTGCATGTCAAATTACCTAGAAAAAATATCTCCACATATGTCACGTGACTGGTTTTATGGCGACAAATTTTAAAACTTTAAAATAAAATGCTAAAAAGTGTGTCCCAGGATAGGTGTTATACGGGGACATATGGGTCAAAAACTTTAAAATTTTGAAACGAAATTTAAAAAAAAACTTACATAACTAACCGCTTTTTCATAAATTTATTTATTCTAAAGTTATTTGCGAATGGGTCAAAATATAGTCATTATTATTATTTTTTTTTGAATAACAAAAAGCAGCAAAATTTAATAGATAAAAAGTCCATAAAGAGGCTTAAAATATTGGCATATATTTTATTTTATTATAATATATTATATTATATTATACTAGCTATGATTCCCGGCTTTGCTCGGGAGTTTATATGAGACCCAAATAATCGTTGTTCTGAATGAAGTTCAACTACTCGACAACAGATGGCGCCACTACACATATTTTACATTTTTGCCACCCACAACCACCCACTTCCACCCACCCCGACCAAACTCCCTTACTCACAATGGGAGACCAAGGGGTATTTGTAACCCCGACGGGAAGTCGATCGGAGTTGCGGATGATAGCGAAAATCGTGGACACACGAACGTACATTAGCATTTTATATAATATATTAGATTAGATTTTATTGAAATACACTACAGAGACATGTCTCCATATGGTAACATTTTTAAAACTATAAGTTTACAAAATTAATCACTAAGAATAATATACATAAATACAATATCACTAAAACAAATATTTAAAAGTTTATAAACATTAATATGTATATACAAAACTACGACGAACAAAAACAAAAAACCCATGAAACAAAAATGACACTTCCTAAATATTTCTTTTAAATGTTTCAATTTTAACCGAAAACAAATCTATGGCTAAATAATTGTTGTTATAATTGTTGATTAGTCGATCAATAAACGCGGTCATACCAAAATTTGTTCTGTGTGCATTTGCATAAAAGAGATGTCTAGATCTGGTGTGCCGACTTGGAATTCTAAAATTGATCTTTTTTAAAAGTACATAGCAGTCAATTGAACCATTGACAACCTTATGCAAAAAAGCAGTAGGGCTCTCCTTTGTCTGCACTCCAGCCAACAACAATCAGGGAAATAATTATTTGTATTGTTTAAACAATAATAATATATACTTTATTTATTATTTATACAGAGTGTGCAAAAACTCTTTCGACAACCTTTAAGGAGTGATTTTTCATCAAAAAATAAGAAAAAAACTTCATATGAACATTTGTCCTAAAAGTCCTACTTTCAAAACTACAGGGTATTAACATTAAAAAAAAAACTAGTTTTTTATCATAAATTTATACCTGTTCAGATATTTAAAAAAAATTAGAGGAATCTTCCAAGCATCAAAGGACATTTTTTTAACCTAAAAAAAAACAATAATTTTTACCAGTGTCGGCCGTGAGGTTTATACGATAATTATTTTTAGAAAAAATTGTACGCCAATGCGTCTTCCTATAATAAAAATACTTTACTAAAGTTCTGTTTAGTTTTAAAAAAATTATTTTCTTAATTATTTTTTTAATCAATGTACAGTTTTCGAGTAAATAAATACAAAACATTTCTTGGCATGGTCATTTAATGTCGCTAATATCTAACTTTACAGTAAATTAATATATTATTTAAATTAAAACTAATTTGCTACGCAAAGATTGGTCAATACATTAATTATTGGTGAAGCAAACTAAGTACTTTTAACATGACTACTATACATCATGATTATTTAGTTATTATATTTCGTAAAATAACGATTGCTTTAATTTAGTTTATTTGGTGTAACTAGTATTATAAATAAAGGTGAATCAGGTGAATTTATTAAGTTAACATTACGCTCCCGCTGCAGAAGCAACTTCTGTTCAGTTAAACTTAAGGCGTTTAATGCAATCGTTGCGCGACGCTGTATTTGGCTTGTATATCAATATTAGTGTCTTTCAACACTTTACAAACTGTGGCGAGAGCGGCACCGAAACGGCAACTATGAAAAAACGTCAAATTTATAAATAGCCAGTAGATGCTTGAGATATTGTTTATATTTTTAGGGTTAGGGCAAACATGACCTCAGATTTGTGATCAAAGCTAAAAAACACACGATTAACAAATATTAAAATCGATACCCGATAAGTAAACATTATATTATCTGAAATAGGGAATTCCAGGTTTCTTGACTTTGCAAAACAACACCATACAACGAATCATGATTTAGATCTGTTTTTGCAAAAATATAAGGGGAAAACACAGAAACCACACAAAAACTATCACCAAATTACTAATTCTGGCCGACGGCGCGGCGCGGCGTCGGTCGATTTTACGATCGGGAAATCCCAAATTACGACGAGTGTGGTCCTGTCTCTGTTGAAGTAAATGCTTTCAGTGTTGTAAACACTATATTTATTAAAATACTGCAAATTTTGACATTGATACCAACTCCTTTTTTACTATAAAAATCCCAAGTATTTGGATAACTGCGCATGTGAAAGTGCACCCTGTAAACCTTCCAGTGTGGGGTTAAAAATTCTCGCGCAGGTCTATTGAAAATACGTAGGGACCGGTTTCTAATAGCTATCCGTTTTATTCTTTAAATCATTGGACTCTGCACGAAAAATAAACACAACAAACTTTTATAAAAAATTTTAACGGAAATACAAAATGTTGACGAAAATTTTTTTTTTGTTATTTTTCTAATAACTTTTCTCTAGTGTAGTGATTTTCGCCAAATTTTGCATACATATCAATAACAAATTACCCACAAACAATGTTTGTTTTCAAGGCTTGCTTTGTTAATTATGGAAATCAGTACGTACCTAAATGTTTAAAGTAGTTTTTTCTCGGAAACCGTTCATTTTAAGTTAATGGAAAAGAGGGCCTTTTTAAAAGATAATTTGATGCACTTTATTAATTTTACATCCAAATTTATAAAATAATTGAAATAAAAAAGTTCTAAGTCATTTTTTTTAAGTAAAGGACAGTTTAGGCCCTTTGGCATTGACTTCAGGCGTCAAATTAATAGGGTAAATACAAAGAGTCATTAGTGATATGTATGCAAAATTTGGCGAAAATAAGTACACTAGAAAAAAGTAATTAAAAAAATAAAAAAATATTTTTTCAACATCCTGTATCTCCGTTTTTTTTGAGATTTCGAAAAAATGGTATAGTAGTTTGTTGCATTAATTTTCGTGCAGAATCGTCTACCGAAATCCTGACGCGTAATTTCTGGATACCCTGTTTACGAATAAAGCCAGGCATAAACTTAACATACCTATTAAAAATATTTAGATGTATACAGGCTTGTTCTTAAAAGCGTGACAGTATAAATTTATGTTTTTTTTTAATGGTTCACCCTGTATTTCATATTTTTGATAAATTTCTCTTTAATTCTAATACCTTTTTGTTTTGGGATTATGGTAGTTTATTTTGGAAAAATAGAGAATTTGGGACATGTTCCATAAACTTCCTTTATCTGATATGGTTTATATTATTGGTAAAGCATAATAAACAGTTAATAGTTTACAATCCTTTAGCTAATTTTTCTAAAGTATTTTGGCTGGGGACTGAGTTGTCTTTAATTAGGGAATTACATTTTGTATAGTCAACATGTGCTAAACAGCTTTATGTGCTTTATCGATGGTAATGAAATAAACCATATCAGTTTAGGATAAGTAATATAAAAAAAGGGAATTAAAAATATTGCAAAAACTATTTGACTTAGGTATAGGACAACCCTAAGGAAATGTATAAAAATAAAAGGCCCCAAGCAATGATCAAAGAAAATACAGAGTGTCCCATTTAAAACTAATATTTTCTTGAAACGAAAAGGAAAATTAAAAATATGACAAGAACTACTTGCCTTAGGAAAAGAGCCACCTTAAAGAAATGTATTAGTATTACAAGGCCTGAAGGCCTGAACCTATGATCGAAGAAATTACAGAGTTTCACAGTTAAAATAAGAAGGTTTTGGGGTTTTAATTAATTTTTCTAAGTTTACCAGTTTTCTCGACACTCTGTATAATGAAAATACATTTTATTAATAAAACGTGCAAATATGATCTATTAGGTAATAGCATGCCCCTGCAACTTCGATTAAATTCGAAACTGAAAAAATGGTAGCATTATAAAAAATGTCCTGACTTTTCTATTTTTCTAAAAAAACTAAAATATTTTGAATTTGAAGATAAAAACCTACATAACCTATAGCAAAAAAAAATTGTTAGAGCGTAAATAGAAATTTAACAAAAATTAAAATACAGGTGATCCATTAAAAAAAACTAACTTTATACCGTCACGCTTTTGTAAGCAACTCTGTATACATTAAAATATTTATAAAATGTGAAGTTTATGCCTGGCTATATACCTACGAAAAAATAAATTATTTTTTTATGTATAACAAGTAAATAAGCTTTGTCAGACTAGAATGTAGAATCCAATGATGTAGTTATTTTTTATTTATTTAAGAGGATGCTCTAGCACGTTAAATTGAGCTAAAACGCGATTCGCTGCCGTTTTTAAAATATTTGTTTTGGAAAAAAGTTGTATATAGAAAATTTTCTTTAAATGGTCCAAAGATTATCGGAAAGTTAATTGATTTTTGGCAATGTTAATAATTAACACATAAAATTTCCCAAAATTAAAAAACCGTAAAAATACTCAACATTCCGATAATCTTTGGATCATTTTAAGAAACTTTTCTATATACAACTTTCTTCCCAAACAAATATTTAAAAAAGGGCAGCGAATCGCGTTTTAGTTCAATTTAACGTGCTATGGCATCCTCTTAATATTTTTTGATATATGAACCATACAATATATTTTTTTTTATTAATTTATATTTCATTTTAATTTCACTAATTTTCCCAAGTATTCTTGTAAATTCGACGAAAACAAAATACAATACAGATGTTACGCTTCTTACAATTTTTTTAAGGTGTCAAATTATGCAATGTATTACCTTGATTTGGGATGTCAAACAGTGTACTTGCAACATTGTAAGTGGCATTTGATGGTACACTTTCTTTTCTTTCAGGAGGCATACCTTCAGGTATTGTCTCCTGAATAAGATGGATGAACGATAATTCTCCTTGTAGCAGATCTCCTATTGTTTGAATTATATGCGTTTTCACATCGTGCACTCTAAAAATGTATAATAAAAAAATATATTATAATCCCTAGTTGTATAAGATTTTTAAAAATATTTCCCGATTTATTTTTCATCTTTAAACTGCAAATAATTATTAAAAAATATTTCCTTACTTTTTCCACGATATTGTTCAAGAACATCATCTAAAACATTGGAGAAATGCTTCAAAAATACTGCATCCTTCACGGCATCTTCGAATAGATCAGATTCCAAGAAAACTTGTTTAATATTTACCAAAAGGTGAGTGCCTATTACCTCATCCTCAGCAGCCTCTAATATGCCCACTATTTCTTTATACGAATTCAGTAAAAAGGGCTCATCCCTCTCCTAAGAATATAAAAATATATATACAGTGACCGCCAGAAATGTTGAACCATATGGAAATAATAATAATAATAATAATAATATATTGCTTTATTGTCCAAGAATAATCTTTTGACAAAGCAGAATAAAATTAAAATATTAACAATAATAATAATAATAATATATTGCTTTATTGTCCAAGAATAATCTTTTGACAAAGCAGAATAAAATTAAAATATTAACAATAATAATAATATTAATAATGATAAGATACATGCAAATTATTTTTGATTTCTCTAACAATTTTATTCTTGATAAAAATTTCTGCATACAGCGAAACTCACAAAACACTTATCAAAATTTAAATAAACCATAGGGTATACGAGGTAGGTGCAAATTAACGAATATGATACAAGAGAAAACTACCTTTATTTTTGAACTTGAAGAAAAATAATATTTGGAAAACTTGTTTAGAATTAAAAGTTATATATTTTTTCAACTTACCCCTTATAGAGATTAGATCGAACTTTAGGGTTAATCGAAATAAATATAAATATATGATCATAAATTTAAAAATGGGAAGACTTTTATTATAACGCTAAAATGATGTGGCACATTAATCTAAAGAGCATAAATTTACGTTTGTTTTCTGAATTGATCCAAGCCGACGTAAAAGGTTTGAGAATATCAAAGCTTTGACATTTTTTCGAAATATAAAGACAACAGGGATAATTTACTGCAGTTAATTCAGTTTGATCTAATCTCTATATGGGGTAAGTTAAAAAAGTAAGTTTTTCTTCCAACTTCTTAATTGGAGACTCTGCTTTTAAAATATAACATACCTTTTAATTCTAAACAAGTTTTCCAAATATTATTTTTCTCCAAGTTCAAAAATAAAGGTAGTTTTCTCTTGTGTAATATTCGTTAATTTGCACCTACCCCGTATACTCTAATGTTTATTTAAATTTTGATCAGTGTGATTTTTGGTATATATTCACCAATTTATTAATAATTATTATATTTTTTTTTTCAATTAAACCCCACTAAAACGATAAAAATAGTAAAAAGTCAGTTAATAATATTAAGGATTAGTAGAAAAAACCGGAACGGTGGATTATCTCAGCAACCGTCAAATATAAATGGACTAAATTTTGTGCCAAGGGGTAACTGAACACGAAGACTTAAACAATTGTATTTGCAAGGTTGCCAAGTTTATAGTTTTTCTGTAGGTTAAGGAGTTTCAAAATTTTAAATGGAATACCCCATTTTTTATTATTGTAATCAATTGCTTGTATCAACTTTATTATAACCTGATATTAACGTTTTTTTACTCCTGTCAATTTTTGAGATATGGCATCATGCCTTTTTCGAAATTAATACAAATCGGCTAGGTATGGTCACTTATCTAAAAAACTATCCAACCAATATTCGTCAAAATTAGTACAGGGGTGAAACTAGACCTTTTAAATTCATGAATAGCATTTTTGCGACGATTTCAAGATTCTTAAAAAAGTCAAGGAAAGGGAATATATTTAACGGTTGCGGTGATAATCCACCGTTCCGTTTTCTTTTGTTACTAACCCTGCATGTGCATACTAAATAATATAGAAATATTGCACAGTGAAATAAGGCCAGGCACCAATAATACAATAATTCCGGCCTTATTTTGACATCTGAGCTTGCGCAGATGTATGGTGACATAAGGACTCCCTTAATAAGGGTAGTGCCTGGCTTTATTTTATGCCGGTTTTAGGTCGTGCCTTATTTTGGTCTTATTTTAACTTCGGTACTGTTCGTGTAACCGTACGGCTGTCGACCACATTATGGATGGTCATAAATAACGTCACATGAATGTTCTTGTGACTGATGTGACGTAACACATTTTTCAAATTTATGCCTAAACATATTTAAACCCTTACTACTCAGATTTCTCTTAAATTTTAGTGTCTCACTTGCCTCACCATCGCCGCTCTAAAAGATGTGGTTGCTTGAGAGTACAATATTATCATAGTGAGAGTGCTAAATAAATATAAATCAAGTTCAAAAGTTTTTGTCCACATATAAATTTCGTGTTATAGAACCTTGCATTTTAACATGTGACGTCAGAAAGTTTTTATGCCCCCTGCCCCTTGTCCTATGTCACATTAAGATGATACCCCCTCCACCACAATAACGTGTGACATACATATATTTATGGATAGACCTTAGTAGTAAGATATTTAGAGACCAAATTACTTAAAACCTTGCTTCTTTAAATTGTGTTTCTGTAATAGCGTAAAACAGAAGCCTATATACCAACCGCTAACCGCGATTTATCAACATGAGGTGAAATAACTCTAAATTCTGAGTACAGGCACAATTTAAATGAGGCCGGTATAAATTATACCCGATGACCCGATCCTAATAAGGCAACTTGCAATAATTATCTAATAACTAAATAACCAAAATAACCAAAGGTTTTTTTACTTTTAACTTCATGTTTTATTCACCGATTTTACTTATATTTTAAGCTGTTATGTAGAATAATTATTTTATTTTTATGTCGGTTTAATTTTGTTTATTTAATAATTAGTTTTTTTGTTTCAATTATACCTACCAAGCAAATGTTTAAGAGGTCCGATGAAAACTGCTTAGTGGGTCTTGGCCAAACTGAGGCTTGCTCAGAAGATTCTGATAATGATATGGACTCAGACTCCGTTAACTAAAAAATTATAATGATTAAAGATGAAAAATTCAACGCTTATAAGATCATACCTGTCTTGAGTTCAAATTCTGGTGGCATTGCAACGACTGTGTTAAAATATTCTGAATTGATTGTAAAATTTTAAGCCTTAAAGAGTCCGATTCAATCTTTTGCAGATCTTTAAATAGTTGTATGAGAAAATGAGGCCTGGCTTCATTGGCTGATATCAGCGAAGCTACTTCTTTGTAGACGTTTTCCCTCAGCTCATCACCAAGCTTGTTTCTGAAAAATAAATAATACAATAATAATGTGAGCCTTAGTTTTTTTTATATCCTCGCCATTTAGTTGTAGCATTCCGTTAACACAAACTTTGTTATTTTAAATGGAACACCATATATACTTTTTACCATCTTAAAATTTAATCTTCTCCCTTTAAAAAAATGTAACATAAGCTATGGTTTTTATAAAAAAGAATGGAATTATGAATCTTTAAAAAATTGATTGGATGACAATTAATAGTTTTGAAAAAGACTCTTTGCACACAATTATGACAGTTATACGAGTGTGCCGAGTCAGTTTCAAACGTGTTGCACACGATACTTTTCTTCGACAGCAGAAAATGAGGATTAATATGTGATTTTTATTATTTTTATTCTTTTAACTCTTGACAGGACTGTGCGAAATGTAAAAACTAAATGACAGAAAATAAAATGTTTTTGACTGGTTGACACTAACGAGATTGACATCAAAAATCATGTTAAATTAGTAATTTTCAGATCCTGTCTGACGTGCGTTTTTAGACACTTTTCATAGCAGTCGTAGAAAAAAGTATTTTTTGACAATAAACATTTGCTACATAGGAGAGAGAGGATTTCACTAGCCTCCGTCCCCGGAGCTTATTATCTTAAAATCTCTGACGTCCAGCAATTATTCAGGAATCTTGCGCAACGCGTTGTTTAGGGCGTGGTCCCTACTATCTGTCAAACCATAAATGTCATCTGTCAAATGCAAATGTCACCTGTCACCTGTCATATGTCAAAAGTCACGTGACTTAGAAAATGGCCGCCATGCGTAGGATACTTGCGCTATAGACCATAAATTGATCTGCGCAAACGCGAAAATCCCAGGTTGTACCGTTCGGGCGCTATCGACAAAAATCGTAATTTAACCCTGATGAGTCGATCATGGGAGAGCGGTTTAAATTTTTTAAATATAGTATTACGTCATACCTATCGAATAGCGAAAACCGCATGACGCCATCTTTAGCCATAAAGGCGTTACAGCTGTTTAAAAATAGTTGAGAGATATCAACTAGCGATTAGAACGGTAACCCCATAGCAAAATCGATCATAAGAGGCCTTATTAGTAGACTTAGAAGAATGAAACTTGGCAAAAGGATAGTCGACGACGTTTCGCCAATGATTTCAAAGTCAAACTTGTCAAACGTCAAACCTGTCATTTAAAATTTAGGAATCTTATGCAATGCATTCTTTAAGACGTAACAGAGACAAATATAACCTCACTTATCGAACGACGCACGTGTGTTAAACCTAACGCGCAAGTCCCCCGATTAAGCCCAACGCGCTGCTCGTCGGGCCTAAGAACAGGGTAAGGACGCGTGGCGGGCCTATCTGTCATTCGAAAATTTAGTAATCTTACGTAACGCCATTTCATTTTTAACCAATTGGAGAGCGGTTTAACCGACTAGATTTTACTAAACATACCCCTTGTAATTTCAAGGTCAAAGCATACAAAACGTCAATAATAACAAAGATAGCTGCGGTTAGATAATAAACGGTAAAAAACAGTGGTAACTAAATAAAAAGCAGTGTTTGTAGTAAAGCATTTATTATTAAATAAAAAATACATACATGGTTGCCATATTGCTAAATAATTCTTAGAATAATGCCTTATAAAATAAAAAGCAGTGTTTGCAGTAAAGCATTTATTTTTAAATTAAAAAATACATTGTTGCCATATTGCTAAATAATTCTTAGAATAATGTATTACGGTTATTTAAACTCTTCTCACAGACCCTGTTAATGGTGAATATTTTACAAGTTTGTCATGAATAATTAAACAGTAAGCATTTGTGTTTGCAGAAAAGTTTTCTTTTGTTTCAATCTCTAACCTTACATCAATAATGCCAGAATTAAGGATTTCATTTTGTCTTGAACAATCAATTACAATTAAGGGTGCATTGTTTTTAAATTTTTGGGAGTTAAAAGTGGTTCGTTTTCTTTTTCGTAGTAGCTTTCTTGAAATTCTGAGTACATTTCATGAGAGTAGCTATTATACCTCTTGAAATTTCCAAATTTAAATTATCGTATGGATAAAATTCAGAATTTAAATAAAGCTTTGCATTTGATACATCACAATGATCAAATAAGCTACAATTTTTCTTGTAGTTATCTTTTCGAGCTGTTTGAAAACCTAAAATTATCCATCTTGGTCTTTCCACCTGCACAGAAGTTTTAATGGTCCATGTAAGGTGTTTTCCAATCGGTATTGAAGGATGTTCTGTGAGTTCCCAGCTTCTAAAACCGATATCCAATTCAGTTCCACTTCCAACAATCTGTAAAAGTTCTAGTCGTTCAGCATCGGATACTGTAATATGTGGTAGCTTCCAAACAATTTTATCAATATTAACTTCTACATTTTCTCCATCGGTAGTGTTAATAACGGCATTTTTATCGGAAGAACTTCTTAACAATATCAGTTCATGCTTAACATTTATAAGTATCTTTTGAAAATCTTCAGCGAATCCTAGTAATGTCCTTAGTGGGACACAAACATTAAAAGTTCCGTTTGAGCCCATCCCGTCCCAGGTATAATCATCTTCAATACTCCAACCAGCGTTTTTATATTTAATTAACTCATTACCATTGTAAGAGACATAACCTTTCATTGTTGCTGCTATTCCAGGATATCTAATCGAATCAATAACTTTTCCGCCAATTTCAAGACGAATTTCTTCAAAGAGGTGTCCCACAAAGTTGTTTACAAGTTTAGCAGTGTCTGAAACTCTTCCATCGGACCCTTTTAAAAGTCGTCCTTCCAAATAAATATGACTTGCCCAAGGTAGGGTGTATATATCAGTTTGTTGCACCGGTATTCGAATTTCATCATTATTTTTAAAAGAGCTGGAGTACGGTAAATGGCTATGCCTTTCTATTTTTGTAATAGAGTTATCAAAGTTTAGCGAATCTGTCACGTTTAAAATGCTCATTTTCAGAGTTCTTAACAAGAAGCCCTATGGATGCAAGAAATCTTATATTTTCTTCTGTTAAGCTCTTTTTAGTGTTCCAAAGCTGGTTAAAATTGACAATTTTCTTGGCGTTATATTTAACAACCATAACACGTGTGCTCTGCACAATGTTCTGCAGTATACTGACACACACATCACGAAGTAGTTATTTATAAAGACTTTCTCAAATGTAATCTAATAGTAATAACTTCTCCTCTAAAGTCAACCAATTCACCATCTTGATCAACCAGTTTTAATATAATGTTGCTGATAATTTTGGTGGATACAGGCATATAAAGCACATTTTGAGGAATTTCTATAATTTTGAAACCAGCTGGTACTGATGGCGAAAATTCATGTATTGTATGAACAAGCTTATTATTGTGATAGGCGCCAGTAACGATATTACACTCGATTTTAATCACGTTAATTTTCAGAATGTTTACAGGTGTTTGCGATACATGTTTAACGTTGGGCTTTAGCAAAATATTATGAAATCCCAACAATTTTCCAATAGAATTTGTCTTAGTAAAGTCAACTGTATGAGAACATTCAAGCTCGCACTTGAGCGTATTGACATTACCCTTTAGACTTAGGGTACAATTAAAATCCTTGATGGCTTTATTTTTTTCCTGTATGGCGTCTTGTAGATAATCATTTATTGCACTTATTTCATATGATCCAATCGGGATTTCTAGAGTAATATTACCCACATAAAATTTGTTATTGCTATTATCAATGTTGGGTATGGCGTTAAACGTTTCTAAACTGACTAATCCAAGCTCGTACTCACTAGTGTCATCTCTCAAGTATATGGGCGGGTTATAGTTTGCTTCTAAAATGGAACTATTACCACTCAAGCTAAAGGTATGCATGACGGTTGAAGTAAGACTAAATTTATTTCTTGAGTCTATCTGTATTTATAGGGTTTTAAATAGAGTCCCAAACCGTTTTTGTATGGTCCTAAATATAAACCGCTACCAGTTTTGCTAATCGCAATAGATTCCATTGTTTTGTTGTGTCTCTTTTCTTCTTCTAATCTTTCTTGCGCCGCCTTAGAATCTTTAACAGCTTTTACGATCCCTGATATTCCGCCGCTAAGTGCTCCTACGGCACTTAGGCCGGCAAAAAGTGGTATTAAAAATGGTAGAAATCCGCCGACTACAGGTAAAGGTACTACATCTGCAGGTTTTTCTTTTTCCACCCCATTGAATGCTTTCAGAGCTACTTCAGCAGCAGAAAAAAGATCTTGCGGTTTTCCGCGTACAATGCCTCCCTCGCTTTTTGAAACGCGGTCGCGAAGGGAATCCCCTTGCCTCTCCGAGCAGTTTTTTCTTAATTGATTTTTCTTAAACTTCTGCATGACCGTACAGCACAAAGTCTTTGGCAATACTAAGGATTGAATCAGAATGTTAAGTATATTTATATATGTTACGCTATACTATAACTGCCATCATTTAGTTCCCACCCGTCATTGAGTCAACACGTGTCTAGAGCTACATAAAGATTATTAACAATAATACCGTATTTAAGAAAAACAATTACCGTATTTAAGAAAAACAGTACCGTATTTAAAAAAAAACAGGGCCGACCAAAATACATGCTGAGTTTATAATTAAATATCCTATTTTATAAGGCATTATTCTAAGAATTATTTAGCAATATGGCAACAATGTATTTTTTATTTAAAAATAAATGCTTTACTGCAAACACTGCTTTTTTATTTTATAAGGCATTATTCAAGAATTATTTACCCGCCACGCGTTTTACCCTGTTCTTAGGCCCGACGAGCGGCGCGTTGGGCTTAAGCCGGGGAACTTGCGCGTTAGATTTAACACACGTGCGTCGTTCGATAAGTGAGGTTATATTTGTCTCTGTTACGTCTTAAAGAATGCGTTGCATAAGATTCCTAAATTTTAAATGACAGGTTTGACGTTTGACAAGTTTGACCTTGAAATCATTGGCGAAACGTCGTCGACTATCCTTTTGCCAAGTTTCATTCTTCTAAGTCTACTAATAAGGCCGCTATGATCGATTTTGCTATGGGGTTACCGTTCTAATCGCTGGTTGATATCTCTCACCTATTTTTAAATAGTTGTAGCGCCTTTATGGCTAAAGATGGCGTCGTGCGGTTTTCGCTATTCGATAGGTATGCCGTAATACTATATTTAAAAAATTTAAACCGCTCTCCCATGATGAGTCATCAGGGTTAAATCTTGATTTTAGTCGATAGCGCCCGAACGGCATGACTTAGGATTTTCGTGTTTGCGCAAATCAATTTATGGTCTTAGCGCAAGTATCCTACGCATGGTGGCCATTTTGTAAGTCACGTGATTTTGACATATGACAGGTGACAGATGACATTTGACAGATGACATTTATGGTTTGACAGATAGTAGGGACCACGCCCTAAATAACGCGTTGCGCAAGATTCCTAAATTTTAAATATTATATTGTGAATAATGTATAGCTTTATTGCCGTATTTTTTCTTCTAACCTTGCATGTAGCAAATTTTCAATGTCAAATAATACTCTAACATGCCATGCAGTCAAATGTTACATTTTTTAGAGGGGAAAGATTCAATTTTAAGATGGTTAAAAAATATACATGATGTTTCATTAAAAATAACAAAGTTGCCCTATATCAGAAAATCGGCCATTTTGTTTTTGTGTTAAGGGCATGTTACAACCAAAAACCGTATCTTGATAACTTTATTTGTTCTATAATTATTCGCGATCAAAATGACTCATTATATAGTCCGGACACCCTGTATTAAAAAAAACATAAATAATGCGGTAAAAACTAAAAACCTACATAGCCACATTGATAATAATTATACTAATTAATATATTCATATTTGAAATAATTTGATAGTGATCTTACTGTTTGGGTCTTTGATTCTCCTGCTGTAGATCCTGCCAATCATTTCTCCTTCTATCTTGCATCGGTTCCCTAGATAAACTTCTTCTTTCATCTACTATGTTATCTGTCTGAGTTGGATTCGTCCTTTGTGGGTTAATATTCAACAATCGATGCAAATCTAATTCTTCCATTCTATGCCGCTGCTCTGATGGTGTCGTACTGGGCAACTCTGCTTGGTCAAAACTAGTTTTTGTATGTTTTGGTTAACGTTTAAAACATCCGGTGGAGCAGCATGGTGATCAGTACCTATTTTTATGTTTTCTGTGATTGTGTCTTAGACCTAGTAAGAAATACACCGATATAAATTGCATTTGGCATCTTCTTCTTTATCTAACGACTACCCCCGGCATTAATAATTCATTACTATACTCTTTTTAGAGGCTATCATCAATTTTAGGCTTAAATGTTTCGTCACATTATATGGCACATATCGAGATTAGGGAAGGTTCTATGTTGATGACCAAAAAGAAATGTTGATGTTTCAATTCATATGTTAGAATGTTTATGAAACTGCTTTACTATATTTATAAAACTTTAAACGCTTGAGGAATTATGATATTTGTAACTTACATCAAATACCGCACTCAGCTTTACCTAGTTCTTGTTTCATTTGAAAATACTTCAATTCAAAATGAGAACTTGTTCGGCTTCTCTGTATATTGTTTCGGTATATTTATTAATAACTACTTATATATACATATGCATTTACTTATTTATTTATTTAGTTCTGAATTCGTTGATAATATTAAAATCATAAAATGGCACTTCACATTCGCTTTTCGAAAAATTTGCGTATTACAATGTTTGAGATTAGAGACAAAGTGACAGTAAGGTACCACAATAGGTTTGTTCAATTGGTTAGTTAAAATATAGGCGCTAAACACACATTGTATCTCTATTAACTCAACTCTTGCATATAAATTAATGAAAATATTTGAGATGACTAAAATATCGAAAACCGATTATAAGAATTATTGACATTTGACTAATTTCTAAGGTTTTATTTCGACTTAAGTCAGTGACGTAATTTTTTGTCACTCTTAGTTAAGACGGTATAAAGAGAGAACAACAAGGTATAACGAAGCAGTCAACAGCTCTGGTGCAGAGTATATAGTTAAAGCCATCGATATTTCACTTGTTTACATTTTCAAAAGCACCGAAGATTATTAGGTTTAGTAATGCAGCTAATTAAATTTAAGTCTTTTCTTATAAATATGCTAAAAAAATGATTAAAAATTCAGAAAATGACTCATATATTTTTGGCAAAAACAGCCTGCATTCTTAAAATGACAATAAAAGCAAATAATTAGGCAAAAATCAATATATAGCCGATGTTTTATTTTACACATATTTGACCGGACTAAAACACCTGTTCACCAAAAAAGCCTTTGTCAATTCATATGTTGCAGGATTTCATGAGTGGAATCACAAGTAAACGGTTAGTGTCCGTCTTAATCTACTAGCTCTATTTCAAAAGAGACGGGGGTAGTGTTTGAGCGTAAGGCTACCGTAAATTATCTGCTGTTTTATGTCGGACGAAATATTTGGTCGAAGTCAGGTTTGTTTCAGACGCAAGCTTGATTGTGTAGAAATTAGTGTTTTCAAGTAGTTTTTTAGTTGTAGATTAGTTAAATATTTGATTACTTCCTTTTTAGGTAATTGTGGAAGTATTTTGTGACTATTGTTTTATATTTCCTTTTATATAGTAGATAAGTAGCATTTTTAACGGTTTATACTTACTTTAAAAAGCTTTCAATACTTAATTTTGCAGAAAAATCTGTTTAAATGAAAAATATTTTTAAAAATAATTAAAATGAAATATTAACTTTGACACCCTGTATGTCGCAAACGATCAACTTTTAGACTAAAGAAAATTGCGTTAGACCGTTCTATTTTGGTCCAAGGAATTTGTGGTAGCATTTTGTATAGACCTTTTAAAGACACCCTGAATATTTACTTATTTAAATTAAAATAAAAAACATTTGAAGTCCGCTTCTGTTTTTGTCGACATCAATAGATTTACTGACAAATGAATTATCGATGGCGCGTATTATACTAACTTGGGTTTCTACCCCAAGGAAAGAAGGGGGTACTTTTGGAGAAATGAAAGAGCGTACAGCTTGTTTTTGATGTAGGGTGTTAAATGTATAAAACCAAAATAGTGTTAGTTATGATAAAATGTGGTATTTCTAACTTACCGTTAAATGCTCTTTTTGCGAGGGGTGTTTTCATGAGAATTGGTGGACGAGTGTTCTGAATTACTTTTTGAAGTTGCCATCAGAGGAAAAGGGTTTACCCTTTCACAGTTAAATCTTTCCATGCCAGATGCCACGTTTTGGAAACTGCTTTCACTGTTTTTGGAAGAGAGTTGATTTTGACGTGAATAACTAAAAAATAAAGAAACTGTAATTTTTAGTACAAAATTCAAAACTAACTACAAGGGTGTGTGCACCGAACAAGACTTGTATGAAAATAGCATAAAGCTAATGCCTTTAAGTGACCTAAGTGTTCAACAGAGAATAAATACAAAGAATGCCAATAGAAACGAGCCGACCCGTATAAAACACGTATAAAAATCCTGAAACACACCAATTTTTATGTTTGGGAGGACACATTTTTATGTCAAAATTTACTTGTTTAGGGTAATTTCTTCCACCCTCCATCCCAACCAACACAAACGTCAAAAAATTCGAATAGGAAAGGAGTAACTAACATCTTAAAAAGTTTTTTTAAAATCGTTGCAGTAATTTTTTAAAAAATTTCCGGGTATCCTAGTCGTTGGTTTACTCCTAAAACTTTTTATTTTTAAACAATAAAATTTGATACGTAGGGACATCACATACATGTGCATTGTTTCACGGATTCTGTTATCTTTTATCACTTCTGGTTCTGGTTAGGCCGAAAAGGATCCTAAATTTTTTATTTTAAACGACGACACGTATTTTTACTAATATGAATAAAAAATTACATTCCGAGTACAATGACACTGCATTTGCTACTTTTTGAATTTAACAAGTAGTCATCAAAAAATAGACAACAGTATCTGTTTGTTTATTTGGAAAATATCCTAAATATATTTTACTTAATTTCATTGTAATTAGGTAGTGTTATCTATTAGGCCAATTAAGCACCAACCCAATAAAATTTAATGAAAAATAGAAGCTCCACTAACGGCACAAAAATTTTTTGACTTTCTGCAATTTTCATATATTTTTTTTAAGATGGATAATTAAGTTTTTATTTATCCCATAATTATGGGATAAATAAAAACATATCTATCTATCTATTTTCTGTGAATTGGTCAAATAAAACATAAGCATCTTGCTAGTATTGCATAGCCGTGAACCAAACAAAAAACATGGATATATCTTATTTTATATTTTCATACAAATAAATTATGTAATAAAAAATACTACATTAAATACCATTAACATGTAAAGTAACGATTTTTACTAAAATTAAGTGTTTCTATTTTTTTTTTGTAAGGTTTACATCCTGTACCTAAAAAGTGAAAAATGTGCGGACCCATGTTTATATGAATCTTTTGACTTAAAATTATTCTAAGAAGAATACAAGCTGGCGCAAAATTCCTCACCCTATCGAAAGATGACCATTTTTACAAACGGCGTCGTATGCAATCGCGACTTTGACATTTGTAAACTAAATAGAAGTAAAATATTCGGATACAAACCATTAATCATTATATGGTATAGTTGTAACAATTTTAGAAACAAACATAATTAGTTGATGATTTTGGCTTGGAGAGAATTTCGTCATCGATTTTCTAGACATGTGGATAAACACTATGGCGTTTAGCCACTCGCCTCGAGAAGGATGGTACAATACGGAATGGAAACAGACGTAGTCTGCCCCGAAGTAGTCGTTCGGCCGAAAAACGCGTATTTTTAGTAGTCATGCAAAAAGCGGTATAAAACGAGCCCGAATGAGCATCTCAAACTCTGGCGGCGGCCACTTGACTGGTATTATCTTTGGTGTTCGCTACTTAATATAAAAAACATATAAAGGTCATAATCAAGAAACCGAACAGATTTTTATAATTTATAGCCAAAATTACTGTCCTAGGAGTCAAGAAATATTTTGCGCCACCTTGTATAATGTTTTATTCTAAACTATACTTACCTAAGACAAATATCCAGAAGATTCTCTTAAAATTGTTTAGGGGAATAAAATTGGGGTAAACACATATAGCGCAAAAGAAATAATAAAAACACAAAAACATAACCTAAAATTTTCTAGTAATAACAATGACGTTACCTTCGAAAATTGTCCCAGTAATTGTTAGCTCGATTACCAGGCGCAACTTGATTATTCAAAGCTTGCCCGTTCCAAATTGGGGCGGGTATTGTATTCAGGTTAGAATTGACAACATGCAGCATATTGTTAGCGTGATCGACTCCTTGTGTCGCGTTTAGGTGGCTCGCGTTATTCAGACAAGACTCCAACAAGCCACTGTTGGGAACATGGCTGGTGTTAGCGAAAGCCAGATCACAGTTGGAAGACACCGGGTTATATTGATTTAGATTGGGCATTGAGCAAGCCGCTGACACTTGGTTAGTTTTTGGATTAGGTGGAGGACGTAACTGATTATTGGGAATTTGATTTTGAGGGGAATTGTAGGTAGCTGATTGTGCATTTGTTGGTAGGATTCCCGATGGTGGATATGTCTGCATGTCTAGTCTCTCTTGCAACTAAAAATGAAAAAATATATATATATATAAACACGGGGTGTTAACAAATAGGTCTTAAAAGTCTGACATACTGACCAAACAACACAACAGTTTTGAAAAGTTGCTAATTTTTTTTTAAATATATCGTTAATAACATTTTTTTACGCAGAAACTGTCCGCTTTACAAAATCAAATGAAAAGCTGATTATTTATTAATCAAAAATCAACATTAGCCGATATTTTCTTTACCCATAGTTAACTGGACTTATAAACATTTCAAATCTTACGGGCTTTCATGAATGGAAGAAAAATGAACGGTCAGTAGAGGTAAAATCAAAGAAGTTTGGTACAGCTCGTCATAAGCAACGCACGGCGCGCTGTACTAAACTTCTTTGATTCCAAGTCTACCTGCCTTTATCTACCAGTTAGTGTTTTCAAGTAGTTCTTTTAGTTGTAACTTAAATGTTTATTTACCTGCTTTTTTAGTTCATTTTGCTTGTTTTAAAAGTAAGTGTTAAATCTTGTTTTTCATTTTTTATAAGAATCATTTTAATGTGTTTATGTATTTCTTTATTTAAAAAAATAAAACATATACATATTTAAAGTCCCCTCATGTTTTTTTGCCAACGTTAATAGATTTACCGACAAATGAATTTTATCTATGGCGCGTACTATAATAGTTTTTATTTGAAAAAAAATATCTATCCATATTATATACAAATATTATTTAAAAATACAAAAGAAACCACTTTTTTAGTGGTTCAACACCTACCATGTTAACAGTATTCCTAAGCGCCGTCAGCTCTCTCTGTTGCAACCAAAGCATCTGGCAACACTGATTCAATGTATTCAACATAAACGACTGCGTCTGCAAAGAATTAGTTGCAAACCAATTCTGATAACCGTTCACATCGTTTTGACTATTTCCTTGAAGGTTATTTTGCCCAAGACACCAAGGCACATCATTGTTTGGATTTAAAACATTGACCTGATGATGGTTAGGCCGAAATGCTGGACTAGCTGGAGAGGAGATCCGTTGTTCAGAGAATACTGAAGAAGGTGTTATATTATTTCTGACCTGTTGGATGTTGTTGGATTGTGGCTGGTTGTTAGATGCTTGCTGGTTATTGGGTATCTGCTCGAGAACAGAATCGCACACGCTTTTGATTAATTCAAGTTGTTTTTGAAGCTAAAAGAACAAAAATGTCAAATAAAACAACTACTACCTTACGGGCAATGCTGCTAAGAATATCCACACATGACAATCTAGTATTTTATTATTTAACAACAAAGGTTTAGCCAAATAAATACACGTCGTACCGGATTATTACAATTATGTTTTAACACTAGCAGGTAGTGATTTAATAAAAAACGAATATTTCTTTGAAGGTGGCTAGACAATTTTATGGGTAATAATACTACAATCCTGGACATTATAGTATTTACTTCCTTATTATCATATCATATTTCGGTTGGTATGTATATCCAACCATTTTTAAATGATAACTAAAAAGTATTCATAATTATTATGTTTTTTTCATTTATTTAATTTTAAGTTATTACTTTAAAAACGGTTTAAGACACAACTACCGAAACGTTGTGTTTCAATCAACAAAAAAAGACAATAAAAGGCCAAGATTGTACTATTAAAAGAACGACTACATTCAAAACTCGCCGATTGCTTAAATGTAGCGAATAATAAAATTAAATTTTATTATGTTCTCCTCTGCACATGGAAATAAATAACAAGGTAAACGTTAAATACAGAATAATAATACACTGAAGACAAAAAGTTTCTGTTGATTTTTAAATTGTAACGAATGGTTACAAATAAAAATACAACGTTAAATGGCTAAAGTTTTATAAAAGGGAAAAATAAAAACAATATTCGGGTGCAGCGTCTGAAGTCGTACTATTGATATAAACATAAACAAATGTTGTCTTTCTTTAGACTGTCTACTTTCCATGCATTAGTGGTTATTAAAAGACGCCTGTCGGTACTTTTCACCTTTGTTTGTGATTCTGTCTATACAATAAACAATAAAGATACCGTTTTATTAATTTTTTATTGATTGGCAAAAATTTCCCATTTAAGTTTTGAAATGGTATCACGTGTATATTATACAGGGTGTCCGGAAAGGTGAGGTCAAAAATAATAGGGTTGATAGAGTGAGCCAAAATATTGTTAGTACTTCATATAAATAACAGTTCCATCGCCCATCCTTAGGAAGTTATTGACCTTCAAAGTTAGCATAAAAAAATTATTTCATTTATAACTTTTGCACGGTTGCCACAATAATAATGATATTTGGGCATTTAAATTAACTCATACCAATGCTTTTTTCCATAGGCAAATGATGCGTAGTAGGTTTTAAATATACAGGGTGAGACGATTCTTTTGGTTTACTGTATGTATTTTTACAGAGATGAAAAAATTTGACAATTTAGTTTGACCGTTTAATTCCTTCATCATTTTTGTACAAAAAGGTATTTTAATCGATATCTTAGACCATTCTTCATAAAATCGCATTTTTAAACCCAGACATACCCCTATTTTGTATGTAATAAAAATCCATTTTTGATGAAATTATTAAAATGCGGTAAAAATAATGAAAATGGTGTTTAAAAGCCTTTTAATTTTTATAACACAAATAAAAACTTTTTTTTTTATTTTACCATATTTTAATAATTTTGTCTGGATTTGAAATGCGATTTTATGAAAAACGGTCCAATAAATCAATTTTAATAAAGTATACCTCTTTTGTACAAACATGATGAAGGAATTAAACGGTCAAACTACTACGCATCATTTGCCTATGGAAAAAAGCACTGGTATGAGTTAATTTAAACGCCCAAATATCATTATTATTGTGGCAACCGTGCAAAAGCTATAAATGAGGAAAATAATTTTTTTGTTCTAACTTTTGAAGGTCAATAACTTCCCTAAGGATGTGAGCGATGGAATCAATGTTATTTATATGAAGTACTAACAATATTTTGGCTCACTCTAACAACCCTGCTAATTTTTGACCTCGCCTTTCCGGACACCCCTGTATAATATACACTGGATACCCATTTCAAACTAAACGTCGGGAAATTGCACAATCCATGGAAAACTAATAGAATGGTATCTTTACTGTTTATTGCCCAGACAGAATCACAAAACAAAGGTGAAAAAGTACCGGGACTGAAGTAGTATATTTACTTCCTAGGGACTTCAAGGTATCACAGCAACAAATAATATAATATTAACCCAACAAAATTAATTTAATTATCATTTTTATTTAAACATCAACATGTTTATCAAAAAGCTGTCAAAAATCTCTTAATAAACTGTTTGTTTTAGTGACAGGCTCGAGAGCCTCTACGGCTGCTTTTTTCTGGACTCAAAAACTCGCAATCCCAAAATCAATACAGATTTCTGCAAGAAGCAATGCACAATGGGCAACTCTTTGTTATTACCATACCTTACTCTTTGTGGAATTTAAACTAATAACTTAAAGCACTAAAGAAACACTATCACAATATTTTAGCAAATATTTAAGCCTATTTTACTTTCCATTATTTCGTTTCTACACTAATCAGCTATTTTACTTAACTGTCATTTTTCAAACCTTTTTTCCAAATCCTCGTGAACATCGTATAAATATAACCTCCGATCGGACTGAACTCAATTCAAATGGCTTGAAAAGCAGGATTGACTTATGGCGTTCAATCCAATTCCTTGCCAATCTGAAACATGTATATCGCAATTTTTGTCGGATTAAGTTTTATCCGATTGGCTGAATCCCGGATTCAGTATAACGGGATGTGACCCTTAGTGTAGTACGGGGTGGTATGTCTGGATAAAAAAAACGATCGATTCAAATAAGGTATATCTTTTTTGTACAAAAATAATGAAAGAATTAAACGGTCAAAGGAAAATGTAAAATTTGTCAACTGCATTAAAAATATATATAGTAAAGGAAAAAAAATCGTCTCACCCTATATAATTTCGACTTACTGACCAGCCGTTTATCTATGAAAAAAGCATTAGTTCAGGTTATTTATTTGCCCAAATATCATTAGTACTGTGGCAAAAGTTCCAAAGTTATAATTGAAATCCGTTTTTTTACTCTAACTTTGAAGGCCAATAACTCCCTAACGAAGCGCGATAGAACTTTCTTTTTAGATGAAGTACTAACATTATTTTGGCTTACTCTACCATCCCTATCATTTATGACCTCTACCTTTTCGGACACCCAGTATAATATACTGTTTATATCCTATGAAGTAAAACTTAATATTCACAACTACAGCTTTATTCCTACCTTATCTTGATTTTGGTTGTTACTAATCCTGGGCAGTTGTCTCTACCAACTCTGCAGTATTCACTGAAAGACTTCGCAAATTTCTTTCCGAAGGTTGTGCTAAACTTTGTAGCCTCCTGTTGGTATGTCGCACTTCTGATCTACTATCACCCCTTTTAGACTTATTCGACAAGTGGAAATAATTCATTTGTTGAGGATTCGGATCTTCTTGGACTTCAGAATATTCATATTCATCTCCAGTACTGCAAATTTTAATTTTAAAAATAATATATATGTATTTTATTGTCAAAGCCCTTCTCACATACAGTCACTATTTCGTTTGTGAAATTATATTTATACAGTAAGCTCTATTTAGTTGAATACGTTTGCAACAACAACAATAGTCCATCTACCCAACCACGGAAAACATATTGACCACTGGGTACAAAATGTATGTAAAGTGCAGATAACACATGCACTTGCATCAAGTGGCGTTAAAACATTTTACATAGTTTATAAAAATTTCCTTAATCGCTGAATATCTGCCCAGCCCAAAAGAGTTTAATTACTTTAATTTTTCAAAAAAAAGCATTGTAGTAAAATCTGATTCATAAAGAAGCTGACTAAAATGGTGTCAAATTTAGTGTAAAATCAACAAAGTTGCCCACAGGTATAAAAACAACAGAAAAATAAGACAAAAAATGAAGCAGTTTTTGTTATTTTTATTTTTATGTACATATATCCTAGATAAAAAAAAATTCATTTTCTTTTAACCTTATTTGAATATTTTGCCTATTTAGTTTAAATTAAATACTAGCAAGGCCAACTTTTTTAGGCACTTAAGAATTAAATTTGTACCAAAAAAAAAATCCACAATATAATATGTTGTCTATTGGGTTTCTAGTAAGAAGAAAAAATGCGAGTCTAAACAAAAATTTTGTCTACTCAATATGATATAAATTGTATATAACAATGTGTGAAGAAAATAATATACTAACCTGGAAAGCCTATCCTCACTATCTTGGTCTTGACAGAAAATGGGTGGTTTCCATGACATATCGTTAACAGGGTTACCTCTTACATCATGATTTAGATTAGATGTAGCAGCTAAAAATAATTATCCTTTTAAAATTTACAATAAAATCTAAAAGCATATACAGTGTGTCTACGTAAGTTGGCGTCATATGGGAAACTTTTTAACTATTAATTCTAGGAAAAAGTTATTCTTTATAAAAAGTTCTGCACGGTCCAAAACCTAAAATACAATCATCAGATATTAAATTGTGTCAGTTATCTACGAGGTTTGGCCAAAAATGTTATTTTTGCTCAAGAGTAAAGGTAGTTGTATTTTTGCTAATATCGTAAGGACAAGGTAGTTTAGAATTAAAAATATAGCAATTTTGTTCATTTCCATTTTTTTTTCTGTGAAAATCAAGAAAATTTATGTTTGTAAATTAGTGCATTGTACATTCTTCTTGTTTTAGTAACACTAAATTTAAAAAGGTTATTTAAAACTGTCCTATGATATTGATAATCATAAAATGTATTGCACTAATGTAAAAACCTAAATTTAACAGTGAATAAATTTTTGTCATCCAAACTGGTTGTAAAAATTGATAGAAAATGTCAAGCTTTATTATCAGTAAAATTCTGTGTTGTTGGCTTCAATGTAAGTTTTTTAGGAAATAATCTAGCTGAATATCGCCCGACCTACAAATTCAAATTGATTAAACTACCCAAATATTTTTGCAAGATTGGCTTGGCAAATAGTTTCATGAACAAAAAAAACAAAAATTAGTTGGGTAGTTTAATCGATTAAATGTATAGGTCTTGTAATATAAAATATAATTACTTTTTATATAAAAATAGAAGCCGAAAAAATTTGTATTCTATTTTGAGATAACATACCTTTATGTTTACCCATAATTTCTTCCAATTCCCGTTTTTTAGCTTCCAACTCTGATTGTAATGCTAGTTTTTCATTAATACTGCTGGTTCTTTGCTTAGGTTTAGCACCCTGGTTTCTTTGAGCTTTGTTTATTTGCTTTTGATATGTTTCATTCGAGACGTGATTGTCTAACCTGGAATATAAAAAGTTATATTATAAACATTTCTTGATATGTAGAAAATCTGGAAATAGCATTATACTAAATACTTAAAATATTTTTCTGCAATTTTAAAACACTTAGAACACTACTGATATACCTGTTTTCAACATAGCTATCATTTCGCCGGTGCGTAGGTTTAGCTATTTCATTTTGCAAATTTTCAGCAGTAAGACATATTTCATTAGCAGCTGCCTGTACTTCGGCTGGTGATGCATTATCTACAGTATTATTCACAGTTTCTAACATCCCTCTTAATTTTGTAAGTTGGTCCTTCATTGTTACAATATTTCGAACTTGCATACCTTGGAAAAATAATTTAAAAGTTACTATAGGCAGTCATAGTACAGAAACATTTTGAAAATGTAGTCGTCTGTCTAAAATCAGTCTCAACTTTTGAATTGTTCGGTATTTTTTCATGAAAATTTAAGGACTTTAGTAAGACAAGATAAACCAAATTTTAGAGAAGGAATGACAGATATAAATGTTAAACTAGAGAGTTGGAGCGCCATTTAAAAATATTAATGGAAAAGACGGTCTTGTGGTACATCATCTTAAAGCCTATGACAGGTACTTTATAACCCTTTGAATATGAAGTCAATATTTTCACCTACTACACAATGGCGGTACTTGAATAATTACCTGAATACCTGATTTTGAGGCAATATTTTCGAAACTAATAAAGTTAGATATATTTAATAAGGTATTTTCTTAAAGCTTTGTTAAAAATATTTTTAATGGTAATATTGGTGATAGTATTCGAGGCATTAAATAATTAAAAAAAATATTAAAAATACCTTTAAGAAAATACAACATTAGATATATCTAACAATATTGGTTTTAAACATATGACCATCTAAATTAAGATTTCATGTAATTTTTAAAGTATCGCCATTTTATAGTAAGTGAAGTTGTTGACTTTATATTCTAGGATAATAAAGTCCTTACTGGAGGCTTTAAAACGATGTGACACAAGATCTCACTTCTCATTTAAGTTTTTTTTTTTAAATGACACTTAACTCTCAACTTGACATTTTTATCTATCATTTCTTGCCTACAATTTGGTTTATGTTGTCTGATTAAAGTACTCAAATTTGCATGAAAATATACTGAACAATTTAGAAGTTAGAGAGGAGGTCCTGACTTTAGACACGCATTACATTTATTTTATTTATTTACAACTCTACTTAATTCAAAATTTGCTTATGTAAATCAGTAGACCAAATAGACTTATTTGCTACCATACATGATACAATTGCTTACCGACATCACTCTGGTTATCATCATCTAAAGTTTGTAGCTGCATCACCAACTGGTCAACTTGTTCTTTTTTATTTTGCAATTCAAACAATTTCTTTTTTAGTTCTGCTTGCTGAGACCTTAATTCTGTATCTCTATTATCAAGCACCTAAAAAGAAAGTTAATAGTTCAATATACTGGGTTAGAAAAAGTACCGCAACTTTTAAATATCTTTAAAACCGCTAAAGATACATTTACCAAATTTGGTACCTTAGGGGTTTTGGACATGTGGAATTAAATAGTGACATCGACACTGTTGTCAGATTTCCCAGTTTTGTGCTACACGTATTTATTTCAGTTTTTTAATGAAATGCCTAATTTATTTTTGTTGCATTAAATTGGAACGGATCAAATTTAGTAAGTTTCCTAATTTTCAAAATTCTGTCTCTATTAGTTGTTGAGATATGATACCCTACACTTTCCGCAAAAAGTATTTAGGGCCTAAATATCTTAAGAACCCCAAAAGTGATGTTTACAAAATTTGGTATTTAGGGTTTTTTGGCATGCCTAATTGATCAGTGATATCAGCATTGTTACCAAATGTTAATAGAATTGCGGTGTTGTCATATTTCGGTAACTAGTAAAGATAAAATTTTGAAAATTTGGAATCTTACTAAAGTTGGCACGCTCCTTTTATTGCAATTAACATAAATTGGGCATTTCATTTAAAATACGAAAAATATTAATTGTAACGCAAAACTGGAAAATCTGGCAGCAAGGATAGTAGCACTGCTTGAGTGGTTTTAGATATATTTAAGCGCATCTGAACTTTTTACCTAAAATTTGGTGTTGTCATATCATAGCAGCTAGTAAAAAAAAATTTTGAAAATTTGTAGACTTATTACATTTAACCTGCGTAATTTCTTGTAATAAAATAAATGGAACATTCCATTTAAAAAACAGAACAGAAACGTGTAGCACAAAACAGGGAAATGTGGCAACGGTGCCGATATTACTATTAAATTTTTCATGCCCGATAACTTCCACATACCAAATTTGGTTAATGTAGCACTAGCGGTTTTAAAGATATTTAAGAGTTGCAGTACTTTTTACTAACCCATTATATGAGTTAAGAAAAAACAAAAATAGATAAATACAAATCAATGTATTTTTTTACCAACCTGTATTAGTTGTTCCCTCTCATTATTAGCATCGTGCATACTTATAATTTGACTTTGTAAATTCTGCATCTCTGACATTAGCTTATCAGCTGTATAATTTTCATTAGGTTTATTTCTGTTTAGTCTTTTGGCTCTCTCCTCTAGCTCTTTTATTGCAGTATCAAATTCTGACAGAGATATATTCTTGTTACTTTTTGGAGGTGCTAGATTAACTTGGTTACTACCTAAAAGCATAGTACTTTTTAAAAACTACCACTTTATATCTAATATTTATTAGAGAAAAACCTATATCTTATAATGGTCAAG
Source organism: Listronotus bonariensis (assembly GCA_014170235.1). Classification (NCBI taxonomy): domain Eukaryota; kingdom Metazoa; phylum Arthropoda; class Insecta; order Coleoptera; family Curculionidae; genus Listronotus; species Listronotus bonariensis. Next base: position 92,106 of record JACEGR010001744.1, on the reverse strand, counting down.
TTTTAAGTTTTTTTTGGAATTTGTAAATCAAGTATGGACACTTAAATACTGCTGTGGTTACTAAGGAACATTATTAAGAGAAATCATTTTTTTTCGGCAAATTTACACTTAAGCATGAAAAGGCAGAAATAATAACAGATCATTATTTTTAATACAACATAATTGAAGGTGTATTATAATTTTTAAATTATTTTAGTATAATAAAACAACTTTATCTCAATATTAGGCGCGTTCTGTTATTACCTTGGATCGATCTGACCGCTACAAAACCGTTATTTATTTAAATCCGAAGGAGAGCGAGGAAATTTTTATCGTTCGTTTATTACATCTTAGACGCATCCGATTGTCCTCAATTTGATCGAGGCATTTTATCAGAGGAGACAGATTAATCTTGCTTTAAGGTTAAGTTAGTTGTTTTATTTTGTTTTTGTGATACAAATTTCCAACTAATTTGCCCAGTTCTTACACTTTCCCGAAAACAATGAGCTTGCAAGAAGTAGAAATCTTTGACCCCGAAAAAAATATGTCTTTCTTGCAGAAATAAAGGAATATTTGTTTATTTATTTATTTACGAACAAAACCCATTTACAAATTTACATGGTTTACAAATAAATTAAATATGCACAATAATTAAGCTATTCTTATAAATTGCACTAAAAAATAATAATGTAATGTTATCACATCACACATATCACAGTTTAAGGCCCATCACATTTTTTTAAAATAAATTAAAGGAGGAAGTAAAAAGTCCTTGCTACCCTATTTCCATTTATAAGAATTCTTGTGATCGGAGAAAACCTGCCATAGTTGCTTCTATGAAAATATACAGCAAAAGTAGACTGTTCTCTTGTGTTCCTTGGCGGAACACGAAAATTAATTTTATTTAAGGCTTTGGCAATCAATGCTTCCATTAATTAATTTAAACATAAAGAATATATATCCACTTTTATACTCCGTTCCGGGAGTGGAAGTCCAATCTCAGTCTTAACAAACAAACAACTGTAAAAGCAAACAATAAATACCAGCAAAGTAAAAAAACGGGGTTATGTATTTTCATCTGGATATTTTATTTGCTTTCGTTAATTGCCGATCACTTCGTCTCATCTGAAATGACGTCAACAAAATCTCCTCGCGTCTAAGAGGCAATTGCAGAATGCGCCTATTTAATCATGAGTAATGTAAAAAGCAGATATGTGGCGTCGCGACCGTGGTGTAGCGGCTGACGTACTAGCCTTTCGCCATAGAGACCCGGGTTCGAATCTCGGTTTCTTACATCGGGTTTTTGATAGCTCGTCACCTCACAGATGGTAATGGCAAAACCTGTGTAGTATTCTGCCAATCGAAGGTAGTAGTTATTTAAGAAATAACGTCCGTGGTGGCACTACCGCGTTGTCTAAAAGGTGCTGTGAATTGCAAAAACTGGATGTTTCAGTGCTTGGACAATGTTGATGGAACAGGGAGAAATATGGATTAAACATCTAATAACCCGACACCCACGGGACTTCGGTACTTAGGCAAAAAGCCTTCTTGAGCTGTCACAAAGATGAAAAAATATAGTATATAAACCTACAATAATTTTTAACCAGTAGATGGAGTTTTCTACCAGCTCCACAATTAAAGGTAAAAGTTGATTAACGAGGCAAGTATGATTTAGTACAATTATAAAAACAACAAGGCGATGGTTTTGTCAAACATGCATTAAAAATTAAAAAGTGGACTTCAGCCCAAATGCTTCCGAAGCACACATTTATTCCTAAACAAAATAAATTTAAAAAGCCCTTACAATGGGGAAGCATCAGTTTTTCTTGTATAAGTCTGGCATCTGCTAATCTGTTCTCGGACTTCTGTTGCAGTTTTAATAAAGACAACTGTTGATCTCTAAGGGCAGTAAGTTCATTGTCAAAACTATTAATATCAGATTCTGCTCTTTTTATGTAATCTCCACCATGGTCTGAGGAGTTTTCTATATTACTGAGAGGCTGAAACATTAAGTTTGTTACACTAAAAAAATACATTACTTTTCTCAGCAATGATAAAACCTATCATGCACAATCCAATAAACCAACAGTGTTGTCGAGGCAAGACATGGCCATACTAATATATGCTTTAAAGTCATATGTTCTATGAGTTTATGATAACATACAGTGTGCTGCAGGATAGGTGTTGCAAGAGGACATATAGACCATTATTTTCTTGATTTTAAAACCGCATTTAGGAAAAACTGGAAACTAAGGATACGAAATTTTATTTTGACTAGTAATATACAGGACGAGTTATAACTGTAGATAAGAAAAAAGAAAAAGAGTAAAGTGCGTTCATGGAATTATAGAAAATGTTGAAGAGAATAATATTTTATGTCCTTATGATAAGTTAGGTAAATCTAGGAAAGAAAAAATATGTTTTTATTATTTGTTTACGTTCGGCGATAAAAAAATATTTACTGATACAGAAAAAAACCTACTTTACATTCTCTTAACTCCATTAAAATGATAACATTAGAAAAGTATGTTTTAACTTCAACTAAATTTAGTACTTTGTAGTTAAATGTTGTTTGTACATGGGCATTAATGTATTACTATTTATTATCAGACAAAGTAAAATTGTATAAAAATTACCGTCTCAATTAAAACAAAAATAAGAACATGTTTTAAAATTACTAGATTTTTTTACACTCCCTCATTCTGAGTATTCACAAAAGTTATAATGCATCGGGAAAAAAATGACAAATCACTTTTTTGTACTTTAATGCTTTGAATTGAAATTTAGTCATCGACCACAATATTTACTTTTGCACCAAGTTACTTTTGGTCGTTTTTCATATTTCTAGTCATAACTTTATTATATTACAAAGTGAAGTGAAATTTTGTGTTTCTCAGTTTTGGACCATGTAACCAGTTTTTCCAAAATACCAAATACAGTTCCAAAATTGTTGGACCATTTGTGCTCTTGTAACACCTATCCTTAAACTGTTTATTTATTTTTTTACATTAGGTAGTTTAATTAGGTATGCTTTTTGTATTTATTATAAAACGAATTTTTAAAACTGTTTAAAATTAGTTGGAAAAAAAGTTCTTCCTTCATCCATGCCACATATATCTTCAAACTTTTAAAATTTATTTTTCTGTCATTACGTCAAAAAGTTTAGAGCATTTTTAATGTAATGTAAAATTTTATTTAGCCTAGTAAAAAAATTCTTTCTAGTACTGTAAAAAGTTTTACATAATTTATTAATCAATTATTTGTAATCTCTACAAATAATTAACTAAACAGTTAACAATTTTAATTTACTTTTATAACAAGGCTACTTAAATACAATAAGAAATCTGTACTAAGTAGGTTATTTTAATTTAATTGGTTAATATAAAATCAACACTAAGTTAGTGCAATTAATTAAGGACCGAGTTAAGGACATTACACTTCTACTCCAAATAATTTATCACCTGAAATGCCTGAACACCATTATCTGGGTTTTGATTATTATCAATGTCTTCTAAAAGTGTAACCAATTTCTTTTCACTGTCCAACAAATCACTTCTCATTTGAAGTAAGTTTGTTTTTTCATCAATATCAAAAATCTGCATTAGTAAAAATTTGTTACAATATAATTTGGCATGATTAGTGAGTATAATATATATTTTACATTTAATGCACAATACATACTAAAGAATAAACCAAATACAAACAAAGAATATATTTAATCCAAATTTTTATTTGGTCTTGCAATGAACAGGGTAACCCATAGTAGTAATAAAAAATGAAGCAATGTGAACACATTCTAAGGTCCAGTTTTACCACTATTTGAACCTGCCCATAAAATTTTATTGCTGCCTAGTAATTGCCAAAAGTGGCAGCAATATACAGGGTGTAATTTAATTGATAGCTGAAAATTTAGGATATGATTCCTTAGCTTATTTTAGGAAGAAAAGTTCGTATGCACACTATGTCCTAAATGTCTTAACTTTTGAAATACCTGGTGTTAAAATTTTCAAAAAACCAAAAAATTTCAAAAACACACAAAAACCTTATTTAAATAAGTATTTATTATTTTTACATAATTGCAAATTAAAAATAATAAAACCTAATTTAAAAAAGATCCCGCAATGCTTCCTTTATGGTTTAAAAATATGCAATTAGGTGAATTCAATTTGCCAAGTAGGTACCATTATTTAAACATTCCTTCCCATATGAGGATCTGTCTCATGAAACCAGACGTTTGCTTTGTGGTATGAAAACCTTGGAACATTGTACGTGGGATGTTATGGTTCTCTTCTTGTTTAAGATCTTAAATGGATCTGTGGATTGTGCGGAACTGACAGAGTTAGTTTTCTTTCACGCTCCTCTGAGGCACACAAGACAGAACCTTCTGTTCTTTGAAGTGCCACACCGGATAAACTATGGTCGCAGTGTCTTCGTCGATCGTATGTTGAGGAACTACAACCAGCATTACTTAAACATGGATCTGTTCTGTACAGGTCTAAGTTCCTTAAAGAGACAATTGCAGCTCCGTGTTTTGTAATATAGTGTAACGTCCGTTTTCCAGGCATTTTGTTTTAGTTTCTTGTTTTTAAATTTAAATTGTATATACATATGTATATTTATGTCCTTTTATTGTGTAACATATATTGTCTTTTAATTTAATTTGGTCTGTAAGTTTCGTTGTATCATTTGAATTATGTTTCTGTAGTAGTTCATATGCTTTCATAAAAATATATATAAATAAATATTTTTTATTATTATCTATTTGTAATTTATTGGGAAAACTCAAAAGGCTATCGACCGAAGTCCTCCAGCCCATGTTATTTACAATATAATTGGTAAATTAATTAACATGTACATGATAAAGGAAAAAAATAGACAATTTCTGACAAAAAAAGTTAATATAATAGACAATAATTAGTATAATTATGATGCTACTGCTTGGCTGCAAAGCTACTGATCAGTTCCCATAAGGTGCTTTTTGGATATCGAAATCTTGACTGCCCTCTTGTTCTTTCTCTGCATAATGTAGATAACAAGTGTCTGTTGTGAGGAATTTTAGATGCATGTTAATTCACCAACTAGGATAACTAAGTTTTCATCGTCACTTATAGATTATGTGTGCTCAAGTATGAAGGACGTGTCTTGCACTATATTAAATGCAGGACTTTCTGACCATGAGGCAGTTGTCTGCAAGATTCCATGTAACTTACAGAGGGCAACTAGGCAGAAAAAATATGGCAGACATTTTAGCAGGAGTAATTTTGATAAGTTTTATCAGGAGTGTATCAATTTTGACTGGTCAACTATATTTAATTGTCAGGATCCCTGAGTCTGCTCTCGATGCATTGGTGGATGCAATTAATAAATCTTTTTACTAGTGCTTGACTCTTCTCTTTTATTGGTTATATTTTAATTTTTGCATACAAGCTTTCATTTGAAGGATTGTGTAGAGGGTTGTTTGAATGCCTCATTTTGGTTAAAGTTCTCAGTGCTATTGTTTCTGAAGTAGCTAAGTTATTCCAGGCTGGATTCTGTGCATTCGTTAGAAGAATGTGTCCATACTCAATAAGTGGTCGACAGATGGTTTTGTAGATTTGCACAGCTGAGTTGGTTGAGATACCCATGTTTTTATAGGTAAGTTTTCTAAAATCTTTTGCTCTGGAGATAACCTTTTTCTTGATATTTTTAAAATGACTATTAAAATTAAGCTTTTAATCTAAAGTGATGTCTAGGTGCTTGGCCGATGGTGCTGGAGCAACTTCAATGTTCTCAAGTTTAATTTTGGGAGATTGTGCAGAAATATTGTGATTAAAGGTTACAAATTGGAATTTGGAGGGATTGACTCGTAGCCTCCGGTTTCTGAACCATTTCAGTGTATTGTTAGGCTGGCTTTGAAGGCAATGGATAGTCTTGTTTAGGTTTTGACCGTGAGCTATGATGGCTGTTTCATCGGCGAATTGCAGTATACTGCTTAAGCAAGCAGTTTTGGTACATCGGCGAGTAATAGAATAACAAAACAAGCAGTATTAGTCGCTCATGTTTACATGCCGAAATTTGGTTAGATTGTCTCTTTTCCTTACATTGCCTATGTGTTATCTTATTTAGCTTAACCAGTCGTAGCAGTAGAAGTTATACAAAAGCGGTGAAAGTGCTAATCCTTGGGGAAGGCCTTGTTGGGGTTGAAATTATTCTGATGGTGTGTTGTTTATTTACTTATTTATTATTATTTCTTTATTTTTCTTATTATTCTAACGGATTATTTGGAATTTATTAAAGTTGAACTTTTGAGGTACTAAACTTGTTACTGGAGGAGTGAATATGTCGATTTTGATCTTCATCGCTAGATGATCTGAGCCTATATCAGGTAAAAGATCAACAACCTTAATATTATGTTCCAAATTTTTTGAAAACAGTAGATAGTCTGGAGTGGAATCTGCATTAAAAAGGTAGGAGGTGTATTTTGTTTCAGAAAGTCGCCATTTTGTAAAAAAGTATTGATTTGTTTTTGTTTTTCCTTGTTTATGTTGAAGTCCCCAATAATTATTGAATATTTGTAAAGAGATGCTTTGACAAATATAGTTTTCTCTATCTTAGATGTGGGATGTATATACACCAAGAAAATATGGAGTTGTTTGTCTTTATAAAGGTATCGCAAAGTGCAAACATATATTTGAAAAAAATATTTAATTGAGGAGAGTTTCCTTTTTTCATATTGAGTAAAGGCTGTACCTACTCTAAGCTGCCGCCACGTGTATTGGTTATTATATTTCCCTGAAAATGTATCTTGTTCCAGTCTCTGTAAATAGTGTTTGTAGCACTTTTTCTTTTTGTATCAACTATTATTTTATGATAACTATTTATGTTATAATAAAGAATGGTAAGGTGATTATCCATTAAATTGTACATTTCTGCCTCCATGTATTGTTTCCTTTGGTGATGGCTTCTGCGGATCTTCTAGGTTAAACATTAGGATATATTCACACAATAAATAAATAAATAAATTTTATATTTTTTTCTTAAACTAAACAAGATACGAAAAAAATAAGAGACATAAAAGCAGTATTTTTATTTGTTTAATCTAAAAACCACAAAAATTTTACACACATTTACACAGTCAGAGGCGTACCTTTTTTTGTTGGAAATATTCCTTCAGGTGCCTCTCCAGACGCCACTGGACTTATTAAATGTAATTAAGTTAGTAATAAATTACCCCCTTAATGTCATTAATAGTATTGCCAAATTAAAATAAAATTGGGTAAAGAATAGTTTTTTAATTTTAACACTGTATTTCAAAAGTTAAGAGGTTTAGGACATATGTTCATATGAACTTTTCTTCCTAAAATAAGCTAAGGAATCATACCCTGTATTTTTAGCCATCAATTAAATTACACCCTGTTTTTAAATAAACAGGTTCATGTACCAGTAGGCTTCAACTGCACCATAGCTTAAGTGTCAATTATAAAACTGAGCCTCAGTGTTTAAAAAAAAAGCAACACTTCTATAATTTAACTACCTGTTCATCAGAGTTCCTTATACTAGTCATTAAGGAGCTAGTGACTTCTAAATATTCTCTAATCTGGCATAGTTTATCTTCAATCTGCCTACGATCTGGATATTTCATTACATTATCACACTTTAATGTAGAACTTACTGAATTTCTTCTGGAGGTTGATGAACTAGTAGTTGGGGTTATTCCATTAGTAGCTAAAATGATTAAAGAAGTAGAAATATTATTTATTTAGTTATTTGAAAAAAAAAAACTTTAAAGATTATTTTTACACCTATAATTTTTTTAAATGTCCTAAATTAAAGCAATGAACAAAAATAAAAATTTAAAACTTACTTGAATAATTAGGAATTCCATTAGAGACTTCTGATGCCTCAAATGCAACATCCATTGGTATATATTTGTTTCGCCGCTTTTTCTGAATAAATGTATCAGCATTCCCATACCATGAGGGAGCCTAAAAATAATGAATCAATTTACTCGAACAATCTACTTATTTCCTATTTTTAACTCGTATTATTTATAGAACACCTTCGCACAACATTGGCCTTATTTATGTTACGAGGTGACAAAATGTTACCAATAAAGTTATTCTTACTAGATTGTTTGACATTCTTGAGCCACTTGATTGGTCCCTTGAGGAATGAATAGCTGCTACATTATTAGAATACTTTTTTTTGGAACTGTGCCCGTATGTGGTCTATTTACGTTTTCTTGACCATCGGCCATAATATTACGCCTCTGGGGCTTTTAAAAGTTGGCTATTTAAAATCTGTCTAATTTTAAAAATAATGTGGTCGTTTTATATTATTTGCTAAAACACTAACACCGAACATAAAATTCTAAAATCCTGTTAACAAGCAAAAAACACAAATTTGTCCATTATTTACATGAACTGTCAGCTTCCCGTGGCCGTGGGTTGCTGTCATGGAGTTGATCGTGTCATCTAACCTTAAAATGTCATTTTGTGACTATCGGAAAATCCGATTCTTATGAACTTTGGCAACGTTCCGCCAAAGAGAATAGATAAGGATAGAGGATCAATAGCCGTTTCGAAATGTGGCACAATTTGAAGAAAGGGTCTGCGGGATGGCAGGGCATGCGCATACGCACTCCCAATGTCAAAATCGGCGGTATATTCAAAAACATTGATTTATTGAGTAAATATACATAAAACATTAATAAAAAGTGTAAAATGTGGTTTATACTGAAATTTATTAATATTTTAATGACTAAATATTGGTAATTTAGTGCTAATGTCTTATTAAAATCTATTTGGTAGAAAACTATTTTTTTCTTAGATTGGAATAGGTTAATGTGGAAAAATGTATAGGTATAAATTTTAGGAAATGAGAACTGAAAATAAAAATCTAAATAGAATTATTTCTTGAAAACTAAACTTTTATTGCGAGATTACTTATTTAGCATAAAAAATGGTACTAAATGTAAAAGAAGTGTATAATTTTAAGAAATATATGAAAATAGCATGCTCAAACTTACCAACCAAATAAATTTTAGATTTATGTTGATCCTATTTAGTTGAAAGGTATTATAGTCTATAAGTTAATATTACCTACTTATACTAAGAAAAGCGTAGTAGGATTTCAGTTTCCATAGGCCACTGTGCTTGGTCCATTTTATTCGATATCTACATACTTGTTTTTTAGGTATGAGGAAGCAGATAAGATTGTAGGTTTTAATTAACAATGAAAATTTAAGTTTCCACATTACTGGATACTTATTTTGAAATAAAATACTTTTGTAATAGAAGCTCAAAAAATGCTCGTTATTGCAGAAAAAACATCCTAATCCTAAACATTTCTTTTTCCACAAACTTTCAATATTGACAAAAATAAGTTTACTTTCTCTTTTAATATAAATTTATATTTTTAAGATCTTTTCATATACCTACCACTAAAAACAATTAATATCAAATGATTAAATTTTTTCGTAAAATTAATAGTAAGTTTATCTTATGGTACGAACCTAAGTAGACACACTCTATATCTTGGTTTGGTACCTTAACTGGGTCAGTTATTAAATTTTTTAAGTGTTTAGGCTTTAGGCCTTTTATTTTTCGCTTTAGTATAATTGTTATCACAATTAATACTTTTTAAACTGATCATTTGTCTGTCTTTTACAGTTCAAGCAAATTTTTTAAATAGAGAGTGACGCACACAGAAATCCTCTATTGGTTCATTTGTGCTTTTACCTCCAGCAAGATATTCATTAAATATATATTTTACGGATGTATATAAAATATTAATGTATATAATGTTTTGTTACATAAATAAATCCTATATAAAGTGTTAATTTGTTTTATTCAAAAAAAAACAACGTAAATAATTTAGAAAGATAAGTGAATTTATTAAAAAACCCATAAATTTCCACAAATTTTGTTTCAATAATTTATATCTATAACATCAGGTCACACGTAAAATCAAAACCGAATAAAACACAAAGAAACAAATATACATACAGATCACAACAATCACAAAACATCAGCCATATTGAACATGTGAGAAGTCAAGATGTTTTGACATTTATAACAGCCAATAGCAAGCCGGAAAAACAACCTCCCATGCGCATGACGAGTAATCCCGCTGTGTTAAGTTAACCATCAAACCGGTGAAAGTTCGCAAGATATTTGGCTGATAGTATTGATTCAGACACAAAAAATGTTACGTACAAGTGCGTACTGAAACAAGAAAATTCTAAATAAATCCATACTTTTAACCAAGCACACGTTCTTTTTTACCAACGTTGAGCGGAATTAAAATAAAACTTTGACGAGCTCTTTTGGTCGCTGGCACACTGTGCAATCACCAGTCGCAGGTGTTGTGCCATTTCTTAGTTGGTAGAGGGTAAATCAGCTGTTTTCCTCTCCCCTCTCCATTCTCTTTGCAGGTCCTCTTGAGGACGTGATTTTTTCATTTGAATCATTGATTAAAATGTTAAAAATTACATATTTTTTTACAATAATGAAAGAGTTTTCAAAGCATAAACAAAACATTTAACAAAATAATGACATGTATATTATTAGTAATAGCTCTGTTCGTAGAGAAATCACAAACCAGTCAGCGCCAATCGGGTATTATTATTTAGTCAAGGTGACCGGTTGCCAACTGGTCACCAGACGTATTTATTATCTGATTGGCGCTGACTGGTTGCCGTTCTCTGGTGAATATCTTTTATCTGCTATTATTCACCATTTGGATATATTTGTCAACTTGGCATCACCTGCTCTTTTTCCTCGATTTTTTCCAACGTTGTCGGTAGGTTCTTCTTGTTAGAGCCTGTATTTGTATACTCTTAAAAGCATCTACCTACTAGACGCAGCCTTGCATTTGGATTAGCGAACAGTCTACATGAAATATTAAAAGAAAGGATGGGCCAATCCCAAGATAGTTAAAAAACTGAACCTACCCTTACTTCTTTAAAAGAACTTAAAAGTTAATAGATTTATTTTCTTTTCCATCACGCCTGCAATCACACGACCAACCCGGCAAGGCAGCTCTAATAGATATGCGTCGCGATAAAATATGGATCAAGTAATATCAAGTATCATAGTTGGATTATCTAATTCGTAGCTTAATTTAATTTTGTAGTTATTTTTTCAATAATTGTAATAGTCATTGTAAAAATGGGGGAATCCGTATAATAATAAATAAATAAATAATATTATTATATTAATATACGAACCTAACTTACATACAGTATGAATGAAGGACAAAAAACAAACGTGAAAGATATGAACAAAAAGTGGATGATGAGTTAGTATTCCTTTTCTGTGATGCGAATTAAACATATTTTATTTAATATTAATTTTTTTATAGAGAGGTTACCGTAATTATTACCTTCCTAGAAGGTATTGAAATTATGTAATAAAATATGTCATTAAATAAACCTCTTGCTTTTTTATAAAAAAATAAAATATAAAACTAAAAACAAAACCTACTTAGGTAACTTATAATGTTAATATAATTAATATGAAGTGCAAGTAATAATAAAAATAATCCGTGAAATGTGAAATGAGTATTGAAAAATGGTTAAGTACAACATGAAATTACTAAAATACGACTAATGCGCAGCCGCAATATATTCAGTCGATAATGAAAGTTGCCGAGTTGCCGACTTGCAAGCCACGCGAAGACGAAGACGAAGGACAGGACGGCGTTAGTAGTAGTAAGAAAAATGGCGGACAACGATATAGATCTATACGCTGACGATATTGACCAAGATTTTGCACAAGTAAGTTAAATTCCAACAATTATTTGTTGTTTTTATGTACAGGTTTACATTTTTCGAACCTTAGGACTTATTAGAAATCATTAATGATTCTTTGATTGTCCCCAGTTTCTTAATATTTTTGTTAGCCGGCACGGCGTCTACACGCTCTTTTCATGTTTACTTTTTTATTTGTAGGATGAATATACAGGAGAAAACGTTGATTTATACGACGATGTTATTGCAACAGGATCTGTGGTAAATAATGCAGATCCGGAAAGTAAGTTTGATGCATCTGGAAATGATGGTACTAATGGTACTTCATTGCCTGTTGCAGCCCACAACACTTCTGGGAGAAGACATCAGCTTTATGTTGGAAACCTTACTTGGGTAAAACAGCTCGTTTTGCTACACTATTTATTAAATAATTGGGGTAATTTTCTAGAAACACTGCGGCAACTCCGATTTTGACGAAATTTGGTATACGGGGGTTTTGGGGCGATGATCACGAATCTGAAAGATTTTTTGGCGGAAACGTTTTGTTCTTGAGATATTCATCATCAGACTTGAAATTAAAACTGATCCTATTTTTACAATATGCACACAATTCTTGTTTTAAAGCCAAAGTGGCACACAATAGCCTAGTTTACACCGCGAGGACCAATCAGGGTAATTTTCTAGAAAATGGGGGGCAACTCCGGTTTGACGAAATTTGGTGTACGGGGGTTTTTTGGGGCGCTGATCACGAATCTGAAAGAATTATTTGGCAGAAATGTTTCGTTCTCGAGATATCCATCATCAAAGTTGATATTTGAACTAACCTTATTTTTTACTGTATTCCCCCTTCTTTTTGCACACAATTCTTGATTTAAAGCTAAAAGTGTTACACAATATGTGATTTTCTCCCTTTAAAACCCGTTTTCTACGTTTTTACATTATCAGCGCCTCAAAACCCGTATACCAAATTTGGTCAAAATCGGAGTTGCCCCCATTTTCTAGAAAATTACCCCAATTAGATACGTGGACCAAACCTAGGACTTATTTTGTTAGTTCACTAGTGTTTACACCAACTTAGTTTATGGATCAATTTAATTCACATTTAATCCTAGTACCAAAATGACAACTGAGCATATGACCAGAACCTAACCTCGTTTTTATCTTTTAAAACTGTATCGCTTTTAAATTCGAATATGAATATGAAATATGAATATGAAAAAAAAAATACACAAACAGTTTTGGTTAAATATTAACAAAATTTTTAAAAATATAAACAAACAACAAATTTATTAGGTTAAGACCGAAATTCAACGTCTTTTTCATCGAAATGCGGCACTGTCAAAGATCAAGGCTGTCATTTTGGTCTACTAAAAAAAGTCCGACCTGTCCGACGTGTTTTACACCAAGGAAAATTATATTTGGTCACCCCCATTTGAGAAGGACTGAATTGGAGTAGCAAATTTTAATACTCAAGTGTTTACACCGTGAATAAAGTACGCGTGACGTCATTTAGATCTCAAACTAAAAATTTGGTTCCTCCCGGTGTAAACTAGGCTAATATTTGATATTCACCTTTTAAAACCTCGTTTTTTTACGTATTTTACATTATTTGTGCATTAAATTGCATAGCTATACTTTGAAACATTTCAATCCCAGTGTGCCATGAAGCCTCATGTGTATGTATGGTTGCCGCATTATCAAAGAAAAGCCACTCAATTTAATGCAAAAATAATGTAAAAAACGTAGAAAAACGGGGTTTTAAAAGGTGAAAATCAAATATTTTGTGACACTAGGTTTAAATCAAGAATTGTGTGCAAAAAGAAGGGGGATATAGTGAAAATAAGCTTAGTTCAAATTTGAACTTTGATGATGAATATCTCGAGAATGAAACGTTTCCGCCAAAAAATCTTTCAGATTCGTGATCAGCGCCCCAAAAACCCATACCGTATACCAAATTTCGTTAAAATTGGAGTTGCCGCAGGTTTCTAGAAAATTACCAAATAATTAATAATTGACTTAATATTTTGCTAGGACTGTTGGTTATACGAAATATTTGTATTTAGTCATGGGTAACACCCTTAATTTTCGGGTGTTGAAACAGTAATACTGACACTGGCTTCAGGTATCAACACAGTGTTTCAATACAAAGGTGTCATATGACACAACAAATTGTTTCTTAACAAAATGGCGAAGTGCGGCGCATTGTGAGTTTTAGCATGTGGTTTCAGGACAAAAGTGTCATAAGTGTTATGGTTAGAGAAGAGTATTTATGCAAGTTGCATATTTTGCATTTTATGCAAGTTGCATATTTTGCATTATATGCAAAAAAATATGTTTTCCTCTTAACCAATAATAACAAGATAGGGAACCTGGTTGGAAGGGGCACTTTTATATTGCAAGATTTTGGTGACATAAAGCAGTTAAATACTGAATTGTCGAATGAAAATTGCCAAGCACTTCTTGATGTGAAACATTTGATGAAAAATAAATTACTGCCTTAACAACTACCATTTATTGAGAGCAATTATACTTGTGTTTAAGATGTTATTTTAAAGTTAAAATCAAATAAGTTGTCCTTAGTAGAATTTTTTAAATTTTCTACAGTCACCAGAGATACCTTTTAAGTTTTTCTTTTATGTTTCTCCCAATAGTAGTCGTACTATCGGAAGAAAAATAAAAAAGTTAAAAATGTATTAGAGAAAACAAAGGATATGTCTTTTTATTAAATGTGGCTGAAATTATATCTGGTGACTGCATGGGCTTTAAAACATTACGTCATATTGAGGTGGTCATTGTTACTTCTCTAGTAATATTTTTTATTTAATTTTCTTTATTAAGAAATTAAAAAAAAAAAAGATTTACTTAACTAACCAAAACTAACCATGACCGCCTTAATGTGACAGTTTTGCATGACCGTCCATAGCGCTTTAAACCAATCAAATTATTATGCTTTGCAATTCGCCTGACATACCGCCAGTATTATTATTATACGACGGATTTTATGTAGTCGGATTCTGAAGCAATCGCGCTAAGAATAATTTCTAACAATAAGCCTAACTAGGTGCGGGCATATGATATTGTGCCTTAAATTATCAGATAAATTGTGAGAGTCTTAATTATTCATACTGTTTTACAATATGCCCTGTCGTATTATAAAAGCCTCGGTATATTATAATAAGACTAATTTTACAATAAGCTTGCGACATATACAATAGGTTTATTGGTTTTTAGTGGACAACTGATCAAGACATTGCAAATGCTGTTCACAGTATAGGTATAAATGACTTTCTATGAAGTGAAATTTTTCGAACACCGTGCCAATGGCCAGTCTAAAGGGTTTTGTGTAGTTTCACTAGGCTCCGAAGGCAGCATGCGAAAATGTTTAGAATTGCTTCCCAAAAAGAACTTAATGGACAAACCCCTGTGGTTACACCAACTACAAAACAAGTAAGTTGTTAAATATATTTTCTTATTTATTTGGGCAAAAGCTTTTTAGCAAATTAGTTCAAATAAAAATTATAACTGTTATCATAAAAATGCAATGTTTACCCCTTAAAACCCTGTAAGTGTTTGAATCAAAATGCATCTTTTAATACAAACTGTTTGTTATAAAACGCAGGTTTTTTTCCTTTTAAACAAAATGCAGTTTTTTTCCTTTTAAACAAAATGCAGTTTTTTATGTAGGATGTTTTCCAAATGTGGCAAAAAAATTATAGGCTTTATTCATGAAAAAAAAATTGTGTAAACATGGGTCCACAAATTTTTTCGTTGATACATTGTTAAAGTTTTCAAAACACAGAAAAATTTTGAAATCATATATTTTAGAAAATTTGTTGTACTAGATACTTTACTTTACTTTAAATCGTTTATTGTCCAAAGAATCAATTTACAATTCCCATTGACAAACAGTGTTATAAATATATATATCTATACTAAAATTTTTCCTTACTTACTAATTATACGTTTTGATTTATTAAAATAATATGATTAAATTAAAATTATAAGAATTAGAAAGGCTAGAAACGTAGAGCAACGTCAGTCATTAAAATTTAAATAAAATCAAGGTACAATTATATTTCCAAATAAATACACATAGATACCCCACATATGCAACCACACATATAATATATACAAAATAATCACACATATTGGCTGGCAACAGTGTTGTACCTATATATATCCATACTAAAAATTTTTCCTTACTTACTAACTACACGTTTTTATTTATTAAAATAATATAATTAAATTAACAGATATAAATGTTAATTAATAAGTAGTTGTTGTTGTTACATAATTGCTAATAAGAAGTTATAATACTTAATTTTGAAAGGGAAACATTTTTCTTGATATGTCTCCTGTGGTCCAGAAATAGGCAATTTAGCATATTTTTTTCTAGAAAACTAAGCAAGCCTTTAAAACATTAGAAGACAAAAAGTTTTATTTTTATTTGCTTATATACAAAGTTACACAGAAATTAGTTTAATTAAGTTAGGGCTAATTAAAGTCCCTTACTGTTGTTAGTAACACTGCCAAGTTTTATTTAAATCAAATAAGAAATGTTTAAGATATTAATACCAGATTATTTTTTAAAAGATTAACAGCCTGTATCTTGAAAACAATACATTTCCAGACCTTTCTTTATGATTTTTTTATGAAATTAGCTCATAATTTTTTCGACAATTTGAGAAAAACTTGTATATGTTGTTTGTTCCTTACAAAAATTCTAAATGGTCCATAATCTAAAAGGCAACCATCAGATATCGTATTGTGTATTTATATTAAGATTTGGCAAAAATGTGATTCTTATAAGTAAAGTACCTTTACTTTTTTTTTATATTGCAAATAACAATAAAGAAAGTTTTTTAGGATTAAAAAGATGTTTTAAATATGCAAGCTTTTTCATTTACAACATGACACTTTTTTTTGGCAATAACATTAAAAATTTCAGTTTGTAAATTAGTATTAGTTATTCTGGTACACATACATTTTTGAAATTTAATATGAAAAATAAAAATAATTAAATTTTAAGGGCTTATTGCAATAACTTAATAAGCAACAAACATAAAATACAGAGTTGATAATTTCTAAGCTTAAAAGAAATGTGTAAAATCAACTAATATTAAAAATAAATTTAAATAATTTTTTATTAGGTAACTAGGTCCAAGGACAATACTTAAACCTTTTTTATTGTGGCTTATCATAACATTAACTATATGAAATGAAATAATAATTTTCAATATTAAAGAAAATACAGGTACTTTACTCTTAAGAAAAAATCACATTTTTAACCAAACCACAAGAAAAAATGAAGAAGTTTTTCATAAAATTAATATTAAAAAGTTTCCCATATGATGCCAACTTATGTAGAGTCACTGTACTCTTAATATTTGAAATGGTAATGGAACATCTAAAATTATCATTATTAATAAAATTATTAAAAATGTATAAAATAAATCTTATTGCCAAAAAGGTAAATACAATGAAATTAAAATAAATACTCAGCATCAAACAAATAATTTGAAAGTACTTAATAGTATGCAGGGTGTCCGGTAATTAATGGTTCACAGAAAAATCACAGATTCCTTATGTTAAAACATTAAGATTTAACCAAACATACCTATAAAATAAAGTGCGGCTTTGAATGTCTATCATGCACAAGTTATGTCAGGAATATGCTATGGGATTGTTTTCTGGGGAAACTTGGTTAATACAGGGAGAGTGTAGATTCTGTTTTAAGAACAATTTTTAAATTGGGCAATAGAGAAAACTGTAGACCATTATTTAAAGATAAAAACTCTTTACAGTTGTGAATCTTTATATATTTAAATTAAAAAGTACATAAAAAAAATCATTATATAAAAATAACAAAAAAAGTACAACTATACTACAAGAACAAAAATGATATTTTATTGGATAGAACAAATTATACCTTTGTTCAAAGAAACGTGAACTACAGCCTCCTCAAAATCTGGAATAAAATACCAACTGAAGTTAGACTGCTGTCAGAAAAAGTATTTTTAAAAAATGTTAAAATGTTCTTGTTAGAAAACCCATTTTATAAAATGAGAGAATTTTTGAACGATCCTGTGATAATCTGTCTTGTCTAAATTTTAAATTTTATTGTGACGTTTGGATTTTTGGAATTACATATACAGGGTTACTTTACGTCACTGGGCAAATGTACCATATGGAACTACCTTCTTGGGACCATGAGACCGGTGGACCATCAACACTAACTTTTTATTAAAACTTTTTAAAAAACCAACTTAACTTATTTGACTCACTAAATTTAGTACGGGCATATCCCTAGGGATAGCCCGTACGGGGCTTAACTCAAACTTTAACTTTTTACTTTACTTCACTAACTGCTTGTTATCTGATAAACAATCAAATCCCCGTCTTAAAATTTTGTTCTCTTTAAATATTAAATTTTTCAGTATTTGTTTTGCATTTCTAGGCAACTCCGCTTGTTTAATGTTTTTGTTTTATTATTATAAGAGTAACCTAGAAAATTGTTTGATTTCTACTTTTTAAACCTTGACACTTCACGTATTGTTTTATGTACCAAATTTCCCAATGTTAAGTAACCCAATTATATTTAAATTTCCCAAAAATGTATATTTTTAAAATTCCCAAAATGTATACTTTTTTGTACTAGGTGTTCACATATGCCCTTTCCTGAAAGCGTTGGACCCACAACGCTATTAGAAATGAGCCAAATTACTTTAAACCCTTTAAAAAAATTAGCAATATTACCAAAATCGATAGTTCCATATAGCTTACAAATATTTAAAAATCTAACAATATTTTACCTATTATGTAAATTACCGTAAATAACCTTAACTTTTCGAAGTTTTTAAAAATATGAAAGAAAGTTTTATCTAAAATTTTTTCAATAAATGTAAACAAAAAAAAATGAACAAATAGCCTTTAATCCAGAAAATAATTAATTGACTTGACTTTTTTCTAAAAATAAAATATTTGTCATTGATCATAAGAAAAAAGTTAAATTTTTTTCCATTGTTAACTGAATAATTTCTAAATTTGGGATTTTCTCCAAGTAGTTTTATTTAAATATAGTTGTAACGGTTAAGATTATTTTTTAGAGAAAAGTGGCCTAAATTCTATACCTCTTATATAAAACACTTTAAATACATAGTATTATTCCTCGTTAACTTTACTACATATGTAAAACAAAACACCCGACTTGGTAAACAAAATATGATTCTTTAAAACCAGCTAGCTCAGCATTATTAGAAATTGTTACGACCTTGACCGTAAATTGTATATCATTAAAACAATGACCCTTTCATAACTTAATATTACATATAGGGTGGGTTAAAAAAGAGTTATTATCAAAGTTTACTTTTAGGCTACTTTTCTCTGCATATTAAATCATTATTTTTATCAATATAATAATAGACATTAAGTAAACAACAAAAAAAAAAAATACCATTAATTAAAAAATATTACAGATTTACCTAAACACTTTACAAATACCATAATGTTCTAGATTGTCCATTTTTTGTTGAATTGTACTGTGTCCACCTTGCCTCCCTGTCCATGTCCTTGATGGTGTGTTCCATTGGCCAATTGTCCCGTACTTCTCCACGTACCATTGTCTGCCTTTCACTCCCATTTTCTTCTTCCACATCAGGTTACTGCAGCTTCATGCCAATTTCCCCATATCCTGAGCTTTCTCAGGGCCGCTTAACTGTCTTGTACCCCACAATTCAAGACCATACTTCAGAGCTCTTCCCCATACTAGAGCTGCGGCTTCCAGTGCTAATGCAGCCTCATGCTGTTTCTAAACTCCGTCTTCACGACGTAACACAATAACTTCAATGCAAATAAATATTCTTCTTCAACAACTCTGGCTAACACCATTTAGCCATATTTCAAAAACTGAAGATATACCTTATCTTCCTTTTCTTGTAGCTACGCTGCTACCTCCTAGCAGCTACGCTACGCAACATATTTTTTCCCCATCTTCGTCATTTCACACACATTTTTTCTTCGGGGAACGGGACGCCTTTACCATATATATGGCATTTTCTTCCACAAATACACTAAGGGGTAGGAAGGGCGTACCATGAGCGACTTTTCCTATCGCTTCACAAAGGGCACTGGAACTGGGGCGGGCACAGCTTACCATAACCGACGTTTCACAAAGGTCACTGGGAACGGGGGCGCCTCCACCATATGTGACGTTGACATTTTGAAATACTACTTGACGTCACTTGGGCAAATGTACCATATGGAACTATCTTCTTGGGACCATGAGACCGGTGGAAGAAAATTGTTTGATTTCTACTTTTTAAACCTTGACACTTCACGTATTGTTTTATGTACCAAATTTCCCAATGTTAAGTAACCCAATTATATTTAAATTTCCCAAAAATATATATTTTTAAAATTCCCAAAATGTATACTTTTTTGTACTAGGTGTTCACATTATTTTATTGTATTTTATTGTATTACTGTATCAAACGTGTTTTAAAATATTTTATTGTATTACTGTATATCAAACATAGTTTTAAATATTTTAGGTTTAAGTTTTTTTATATATGTGTGACACGTTCTACACCTCTTGTGAGGTATTTTGTTTTGTTATACAGTTCTGGAACAAATAAATTATTATTATTATTATTATTATTTTTATATTATTACTATTATTCAAAAGTTGATAATAAGGAAGATACAGGGTGTCAAAGTGAAAAAAATATTTTTAACTTTTTCCAATAATTTTTGATGTTTTAAAAATTTTAGTTAAATTTGGTGTCTAGGGGTTTTTGACATGACTAATTCAGATTTAATATTAATTTTTATGTGTATGCTACGGGGCGCTAGCCCTCTCCTAGACTCTTAAACGTCACAACTTTTTTTTGCTACTCTGTATGTACCATCTAAGTAAACCAGTAAACTCCCTATGCCTTCTACACAAAAAAGGGTATAATGGCTCCAAGCAACCATTATTAAGATATTTGCATGTAAGTCTTTTAGTGCAACCAAAAGTATATGGAAGAATACATTAAATTATTTGTAATATCATGAGGCAGTTGTAGTTATGACTGATATGCTTTTTTAAAGGCATTTTTTCGTTGCACTAAACCACTTAAATTTAAATATCTTAAAAACGGTGTCTCAGAGCCTTTCTTACAAAGTATACCTGTTTTGAGTAGAAACCACTGGGAAGCTAACTGGTCTACATAGATGCTACATACAGTGTGGCACAAAAAAGTTAAGACGTTTAGGAAAAAAATAAATACTGTAGTCAGCCTCCTCTATTTACACATAAAAATTAATGTTAGATCTGAATAGCTCATGTCAAAAACCCCTAGATACCAAGCTTTATTTAAATATTCCAAACATATTAAAAGTTATCGAAATAAATTTAAAATATTTTTTCACTTTGATACCCTGTATCTTATTAGCAACTTTTGATATAGGTATGTGAGGTTTGATCTTTATATTTTGGCATAAGGAATTTGTGGTTTTTCTGTGTACCATTAATTAGCGGACACCCTGTATAAATTCCAGATCTCAAATAATTAAATAGTTTTTTATCATTAGTCCTATAATTATTTGCTCTCTTCAAACATACTTTAAGGAAAAGCAAAACTTTATTTTTTCCATTAATATGGATATCATTATTTACTTATCAAATATCAATGCATTTCGTTCCCCCAATTAGTTAATTTTTAAAAGCATACCTGTAGGAACCTTCTAGTAAGCCTAAAAATTGTTATATTATTGTAAGTAGCACATCCTTTTAAAAGGTTTATTTCATTAAGACTAATTTAAAAAAGGAAACCAAATTACCACCTGTAGAGCACACAGTTTATATTTAATACTTGTAGTAGTACTTTCTACATGGATACATGGTATTTGTAGGCATTGTCAAACTTTGAGAAAGTCAATCAAAGACTCGCCCATCTCCCACAAACAACTCTAATTCAAGGCCACCACACCCAAGTGCTCCAAATCAGGGCCCAATGCAAAACTTTGGAGGAAGGATGCCCATGAATCAGGGTCCAATGAGGGTGGACTCCCAATGGGTCCACCTGGAATGCAAGGTAATTCTGGATATGGTAAGTTTTTTTGTCCATAGGCATGGAGATTTGTAGATATAACTAACAGTAGGTATGTCTTATTATTTACTATTACTAATTTTGGTAGAAGGTTATGGAATATGGAGATGTAGAAAACCATGATTTTTTTTTCTAAAGGGTTTACCAATAAGAGCGTCAGAACTTTAAAATGACCTAAAATAATAACTACAAGTAAAATGTAAGTAATTTTATTTTATTGGAAAAATAAATAGTTATGGCATTAGGTTTTGAAAATAATATCACTGATCTCGATGGATTGCCAATGTTATAACCTTCGTGAAACAAAAGTTACATTTCATGGGCGAAAAAACCGGCGTCCTGGTTTTCTGTTCGAAGTACGGTAGCTAATGAGCATTACGGTCAGACGGCGGACAAAGGGTACGGGGTGCCGGTGTTTGTATTGTGCCACGGCTTTTAAGTGCGCATGTTCATCCACCCACTGCGCAAAGTCGTAAAAATCCGAAAAATGCTTCTTGCCACTGCGGATCTAAATGTAGGTTATCTATTTATTTATTGACATAAGCAAGAATTACATTACATCAAATGGCTATTGACCGAGGTCACTCCTTGTATTATTAACAATTTATTATTATTATAAATGCATTATATCAAAGAGGTAATTTAAACTATTTATATAATTTAAAAAAGAATCGCAATGAGCATCGACACGTTTATCAGAATAAGTGTTCTGCGACCCATTTGTAAGTATTTATGTGTTCGTGTCTTTTCGGATGGACACGGAAAAATCTTTGAATGTATCTAGGAGTAATTGTTTATTTGTTGTGTGTTAAGCGTTGGCGTGACCGGTTGAATTTTGTTGTTTCGTGAAATGTATTTGGTGGGTATGCAACTGCCATTCTTGCTCAATAACTTAAGATGTTGTTTCTGCTTTACTTCTAGAGTTTTTCTGGCATTATTGCTGGAGGTTTAGCATGACTGGGCATCCATATTCAAAGTATCTACAATTGATGATATATAGTGGTATGGATGTTACATTTACTGCCATGACCCAACACAGGATGAACTACTAAAGTGCTTAACTCTCCAATATAGTCTTTTTCTTGATGGTTTTTCATGTGTTCGTTGAAGTTAAGTTTATAGTCGATTGTCATTCCCAGGTATTTATGCAGACTGCTTTGGTAAAATAGGTTGGTTGGTCTAATTATTACTGTAGGAGAGTTATCTTTAATTTGATGGTGAAATAATACAAATTGTGATTTATTTGGGTTTGGTTTAAGTCTCCATTTTTGAACCATACTGTTGTTCTATTTATTAAATTTTGAAGCTCTTGAACAGTTTTTTTAAAGTTTTTGATGGACGATTAAAGCTGTGTCATCAGCAAACTGGAGAATATATGATGTTGGAATAACTTCTTCCTTGTGTATTTTGTCATAGTTGTATATATCGTGACAATAGATATTGTATAGTAATGGTGATAGGGGAGAGCCCTGAGGTACTCCCTGTTTAATTAGGATTTTTGTAGACATAACATTACCAATTTTAATTTGTATTGTCCGATTTTCTAGATAATCCTTTAAAAGAAAAATTAAAATATTCGTCACAATTTAACTGTTTCAGTTTAAAAAGAAGTCCTTTGTGCCATACGCTATCAAATGCCTTATTAATGTCTAAAAATAATGCTGCACTATAGTTTTTTGTAGGCGTGTAGTTTGAATATTTGAGGACAAAATAGTTAAAGGAAGACTGGTTGAAGACTCGTCTGTAAATCCAAACTGGTACCTTGGGATTGCATGTCCTACCCAGTTGCAAGAATTTTTTTGATTATTTTTCATAAGTTCTTTCCTATATTTGGTAATAATGTGATGGGCCTGTAGTTTGAAGGCTGTGAGTGGTTAGTGTTTGGTTTTGGGATCGGTACTGTGCCCTCTTTCCATTCTTCTTGGGGAAAATAATGAAAATTTAGGCAGGAGAATTCATATATACGCATAATGTAGAGTAGTGACCGGTTTTTCTAGCCTTCTTTAGATTATATTTTTCGAGATGTTGTCTATGCCTCGGTGCTGTATATTTTTCCTTCATTAACTATAGAAAAGTAGGTGGTTTGAGATCAATATGGTGATAATCTTGATTGTAATTATTAGGTCTCAAGGTAAAAAAGTTTGTATACCACTCATTTTACAACTGACTGGTATTGATTAAAATTTGGATCCAGAGTTTGATAAATGCTTTTCAAAATGTTTGTGATATTTGGACTTTGTCATTAGTTTAAATAAAGTTTTCCTTCAGATTCCAGTGGAGGGATGACCAATTTGTTTTTATATTTTGAGAATAATATTTGTTAAATGTCCTTTACTTTGTTAAGTTGAATGTGATTCTTGTGGCCCAATTTCTGATTCAGTCAGTTTACATTACCATTTCTTGAATCTAACACGCATTCTGATGAGACAAAATTGTCAAACTTTGCGGGAATACCTTCTCTATTCTAAGAATATCAATTCTCGCTGTTAAATTGTGTATCATCCCTTCATCTCTTGATGCTCTTATTGGTAAACCTGTTATAACAGTTTTTTTATTTTGCTTAAAGTTTAAAAAATGATTTCTCAGTACGCTTGAGGAAATAAAAGCCTTTACAGGCTTTTCAAAAGGCACGGCATCAAAAATAATAAAAAAATTGCAGGTGGTCCTAGAATGCAAGGACCCCCAGGTTATAATGGCCCGCCCAATGCCGGCGGCAACCACCAAGGTTCCAAGGTCAGCCTCAATGGAACGGACCCTGCAAGACCCAATGGTCCTGCACCAAATATGGGACATATGCGTCCTGGACCGCCACCTCCTGGTCCTCCAAGGTCCCACCTAGACCACCAATGGTAAGAATATTTACCAATGATAAATGAGCCTTATTTCATATAAAAATTGCGTTTATATTTAAATAATTTCCAACAAAGTCTAGCACTTTATTATTTACTTTTTAAAGTATTTTAGTAAATTCAAGAATACTTATTTTAATTTGATATTTAGCTTTTTGACTTATCCTATTAAGGAATTCCCTTATTAGTCAAGCCAGTTATAACATTTTGTATTTTTAAAATATTTGAATACTGTTACCCATTTTTAAAAATACTTTAACTAGTAAAAGATGTCTAAGTGGCAGCACATTAGATTCAATTTCAGATAGGCCTATCTATTCAACGTTTGACAAGTAATTCTAACGGAAATGATGAAAGAGATAAACTTACAGTATGTCACTTGAATGTTCAGGGATTGTCTAGCAAGGTTGAGGGTCTTGAGCTGCTGCTTGTTGAGCAGAGCATAGATATACTGTGCATAACTTGAGCATTGGTTGGACACTTGTTGCCTTCTTAGTTAACGGGCTCAAAAAAATATTCCCAAGTCCTTATGTTTTACCTCTTCCAATAAGGGTTATTTCCACTATATATCTACGATCTACTTTCTTGTTTTTTTTTTTTATAAAAACTTATACAGCAACATTTTGCTACATTAAGTGATAAGTCATTTGTTACTGACCAGTTATAAAGGATGTTAAATTTTGTTGCAATATGTTGGAATCAGTCTACTCTCAACCACACGAAACAGTTTCAAGTCATCAGCATAGAGCAGAAAATGGCAGTTTGTTCCAGATAGCTGTCCAGATGCACTCAGAAACAAATTAAATAATATTGGAGCACAATGACTATCAGAGACACCTGACGTGCACTCTCAGTCCCTACCCCGATTCGAGATTACCAATCTTTGCTTTTTTGTCTTCTGCCTACAAGCATACTTTGGAACCGAGCGAATACGGATCAGATCACTACAAAACCCAGCGCGCAACTGGCTATAAACAGCCTATGATTCACCCTGTCAAATGAACTTTGGAGAGAGTCAGGTCGTGAATCGAATCTACCTGAGAACCCTGCTCCAACGCATTCAACAGAATGGTCTCATATGACGCAAATTTGAAATTGCTCCCCTGCCATCCCACAATACCATGCTGACTCCCCTCAGTCATTTCTTCACCACGCTTCCAACTAGGCTGATCGTAGACAATACTATCGAAAAGCTCTGGAATTGCGGACTGTCTAGATATACTTCTGTAATTTTCTATGACACCACTTTCCACGATTTAAAAGAAATGAGAATTATAAAGCTTTCCTTCAGACTTCTGGAGGCTCACCCTCGGCCAGTGACTTGGTAAGCAACAGCATTATGAGGCTTAGCAATACAGTATTTGAGTTTACTTAACAGGTACTCTGGAATTATTGTCAAGGACCCGATGGTAATTTCATCGGTAAATGTGAAAGGAGAATTTCCTCAAAAACACTACCTAAATCTATATCACAAATGTCAAACTCAATAATATTAGTAAAATTATACAGGCACCTCAACATCATTATTACTAAAAATACAGTGGAGAAATAGTTAGAGAATAGATCGAAAGCTATATTCTGACCGTCATCAGCCACTTTATTATTAAAAAGGAAGCATACAATCCGAGGTAACTCAAATGTTTTCCGTTGATTATTTACAAATGTCCAAAAGCTCCTTGGATTTCAGAAAGACCATTCTCAACTTCCGTCAAATACTCCCCGATAGTCTCTTCTGCTAAAACTTCCTTCTGAGAACCACTTTGTAAATATCTTTTTGTGACATATTTTTTTATCGACTTCTATCTAGCTATTTAAGAAAAAATATTGAGCGAGGTGGTTCTGCTATATATGTTAAAGAGCAGTAAGGACGGATTATATTTAGGGAATTTTTTTTTTTTTTTCACCCTTTCGGGGTCATCCCACCCAGGTCCGACGACCGCCCCCTAGGTGGTGCACTGCAGCCTGAAGGCTTATTGTACCTTGACCCCTACTCCTTCTCATTCACACACCATTCATTCCATAACTTGGATGGTTGTTGCTCAGTCCGCATCCCCGAGCAGAACACCGTGTGCCGTTGCCCAAAACACCGCCGTTGCCGGACACCCATCAAATTATGGGCGCGCATTTCACTGCTTAACTCCGGAGATCGACGCTTGCCGATACAACCAGAAGCAGCCACAAAGCGCGCCTATTTAGGGAATATGGGGCTAAGTAAAAATTCATTGGAGGGTCATAGTGAGCTGTGTGCAGTGACTTTTGGGGATTATAGTGTAGTTTGTTGTTATCGCCCACCTAGTGGTAATATTGATCTATTCATTGCGTCCATGGGTACTCTACTGTCCAAGATTATCCGGGTGTTGCAGAAATATTATATTTTGTAGTGATCTTAATATTGACTATCTTGGCAACACAATGGAAAAGAGAAAATTATGTGACCTGTTTAATTCATTTGAATTAACAATAACAACTATATGAACCAACGCGAATTTTTACCTATAGTAATGGACATACTAGCAGTTCATGTATTGACTATGTAGTCACCAATATACGAAGTGAGTTTTATCAATGTTTATTGTTTAATCCCCATCTTAGTGATCATCTTGCACATAAATTTACCTTTACCTATTTTTGTTCTAAGAATTTGAATGAAGAACATGTTAATGATGACCGTATTGGCATCACCCGTGACCTGCGTGACTTGAGTGACTGCAGTGTTAACATGTTTAGAAATATGCTAATAAAACAGGACTGGGATCTGATATTATGTTGCAGTGACAGGGTTGACTCAGCGTGGGCGGAGTTTATCAGTATTGTAATTTATTGTTTGGACTCTTGCTGCCCATATAGAAAACGTGTTATTAGAAATGAACGATCAAACGACTGGTATAGTGAGGAGTTAGCTCTTATAAAAAGAAAACTTGATCAGCTGTTTTGGCTACAGAAAAATACTTTAGATACCGGAATAGGTTTAGAATACAAAATTCTCTTAAAACAATATAAGGCCCAAATTAAGATCGCCAAAAAGCACTACTACACAAGAAAAATATCGCAATCATCACAATAAAAGTAAAACCATATGGAACATTGTAAATCTACAGCTAAACAGAAATAAAAAAATAATCAAATAATTAGTCTTAATATTAATAACAATATTGTTTCTGGGCCCGATGCGGTTGCCAATGCATTTTCTGTCTATTTTTGCAGCGCACCTACTAAAAAACTATATGAAAAATATGGAGGCACTAGCGCTGAATGTACAGTTTCGACGTATTCATTTAAGACTATTGGGATACATGAAGTCACAGAAAACCAAATTATGACAATTATAAATAATTTTAAAAATATAAAGTCGTCTGGATTTGATGATATTACCGCCAGACTTCTTAATGCTACAAAACAAATTGTCTGTAAACCCTTGACTAAACTTGTGAACTTGAGCTTAAATAATGGAACTTTCCCCCAAATCCTTAAGACAGCAAATGTTGTGCCTGTACATAAGAAGAATGAGCGCGATAGGGTGGAGAATTATAGGCAGATTTCCTTGTTGAGCCTATATTCTAAGGTCCTAGAGAGGGCAGTTTATGATATGATTATTGATTATGTTAGAGAGTTTAAAATAATATATGTATGTCAGCATGGCTTTTATCCGGGTAAATCCATTGAGACAGCTAGCTTTGACTATTTAAAGTATGTCTATGAGAGTATTGACCATGGAAAATATGTTGTATCCCTGTTTTTCGACTTGTCTATCGCTTTCGATACAGTGAATAAACGGTTCTTGCTATCGAAAATTATATAATATGGGTATAAGAGGTTTATTATTAAACTGGATTGAATCATATATGACGGACAGAAATATGGTAGTAAAATATAATGGATGTTTCTCTGGTTCGAAATCTATTAATATTGGTGTACCGCAGGGATCGGTACTGGGACCTTTGCTGTTCATTCTATATACCAATGATCTATCTGAGAATGTACTATGTGATCACATAATCATGTACGCGGATGATACCACAATCACTGTAAGTGCTAACAGCCTTGCTGAGCTGAGTGAAAAGATTAATGTGGTGCGTAACAGCATGAATGCCTGGTGTAGAAAGAATGACCTAATATTAAATGGCGAGAAAACGACTTTTATGAATTTTTTAATAGAAAGCAAATACCAACCGATTTCGGTTTGCTCAGTGATGTTGAGTTTTCAGGTCAGCCCAAATTCTTGGGCACTTATGTTGATTCTCAGCTAACATTCACTTCCCATATCGACCATGTTGTTGCAAAACTAAATTCAGCGTTTTCTGCTATTCTTAAACTAAAACACACTATCGACCAGAATGCTCTACTTTTCGTTTATTATTCACTGGCATATAGTTTCATGACAGGTAATGTTGTTTCTTGGGGTGCAAGTGGAGAGTGTGGACGTGTTTTTGTTGGACAAAAAGGATTATAAGGCTTATTATTAATCTTGAATTTAGGGAGAGTTGCAGGGAAGCTTTCATTGCTAAAAGCATACTTACATTCCCCTGCATATACAGGGTGTTATGGAAATACTTTAATATATTTAAACCCCAAAATCCTTGTGTAAAAATAAATTGAATAAAAATTATTAAAAATGGCGGACCACCATAAATAACAGTGATAATGAACCCCAAAATTTTACGATTAAAAAGCAAACCCGCTACTGACCAGCTCTTTAAATCCCTTTAAATACATATGTTTACCTTCTGTCACTGTCAAAAACAGCTGAAAGCAGTTATAACACGTGGTTACGTCAACGAGCTTGAGAAAAGTTGCCAAATTTATTTTGTTCTTTACCAGTTTATCTATGGGTTTTGCTGTTTCAATTCGATCAAACGAAAAACTTACATGATTACACAAATTATCCTTTATTACGCTACTAGGTTGTTCCAACGTATAATGAATGTAAAGATTACTTTTTCCACAAATCAAGTACACTTTTTAGGTGGTTAATTACTATACAAACTTTTTAAACACTGCGACGCGACACGTATGCGCACAAAGAATTGAATTAAAATACACAAAACGGTATTTTTATTGCAAAACACTATTAAAACAAATTTTCCTGCGTTTTTAAATAAAGTTTTTGTTACTTTTCGCTTTTCTTTCATCAAAATTAATAGCCGACAGACGACAGCTGGTTTACACGAGAAAAGAGTACAAAAGATTATTCCCTATGAGACAAATGTACAAAAAAACTACGGAATTGTACAGAAAGTGTCCGCAACTCCGATTTTAACCAAATTTGGTATGTTGGGTTTTTGGGGCGCTGATCACGAATCTGAAAGAAATTTTAGTCGGAAATGTTTGGTTTCCGAGATAATCATCATCAAAGTTGGCATTTAAACTAACCTTATTTTCACCATTATTCCCCCTTCTTTTTGCACACAATTCTTGATTTAAAGCTAAAGTGGCCCACAATATTTGATTTTCACCTTTTAAAACCCCGTTTTTCTATGTTTTTTTTACACCTTTTATCAAATAAATTGGGAAGGGTCCCTTTAAAAACGTTGCAACCGTTCATTCACTGCTCCATCGCCTCCACCATATTCTGCTACGATTAAAAACGATTGAAAGCGAAGCTATGCAATTTAATTCAAAAAAAGTGTAAAATACGTAGAAGAATGAGGTTTTAAAAGGTGAAAATCAAATATTGTGTACCACTTTCACTTAAAATCAAGAATTGTATGCCAAAGAAGGGGGAATAAAGTGAAAATGAGGTTAGTTCAAATGCCAACTTTAATGATGGATATCTCGGAAACAAATGTTTCCGACTAAAAAATTTTTCAGATCCGTGATCAGCGCCATAAACACAGGTGTTTTTACAGTTTAGATGTTTTTGCAAGAAATTGATTGCAATTTATTCTAACATTTTTGCAGTTTGCACGTAACTGGGTTTATCAATTTACTGAAACTTGTAAGTTCAATTCTTTTTAAACCTTTTTCTTTGTCTCATGGTGTTCTGGTTATGGGCGATAAAATGATACAGCGAATTCTTTTGGTTAAACTAGGTGCTTTCAATTTAATTAGGTTTTTAATCAAAATTTTTTATTACAAAATGCAGGGTTTGTTTTTTCTTGTGATAATTCATAAAAGCTTCATGTCTAGGAACTTATTACCGTGGGTATAAAAAGTAGACGGCATATTTAACATAGCTTAGGGATAAAGGAGCCGAAGTGGACATTTTGGGGCTTCTTCAGATGTACGGTTACAAAATGCATGAAACAATTACTTTGTGTTGCTATATTACTGTACATCTCATTGGTACGGAAGAGAAGGGAAGTTTATGGTGAAAGTGTAAAGAGTGTACTCGTGAAAATAAAAATAAAAGTACTTTCCAGCCAAGAAAAAAATCCTAGCCTTCTAAAAGCTGTTGTAGCTCTAAATGTTATTTAAGGTTATTATTTAATGTAACGCCTACGCCGCTCATAAGTAGATAATAAAAATTGGTTAACTTTTTTTTATGCCGGTATATTATTGTCCTCTATTTTGTGCTTTGAAATCTACGATAAAATGGTGGTGCCCTCTGGATAACATTATTCAGTCGTTAAATGGGTTTAACATCTAAAAACCTGGCACCCACGGTACTTAGGTACTTAGCTTTTGTGCTACTAACATGGATTGCCATAAACATAAAAAAAAACTAAATATACTAAATGTACTAGATGTAGTACAATTGTACAGCTGAACATCGCAAATTCGCGTTGTTGTTGCATGATTTAACTGACCAATAAGAAGGCTTCCTTATGCAAGGTTACAGAAAGACGAAATTCGCTTGCCCTGGTTTGCGTTTTAAATAATATTGCGAAGAATTTACCAAATTGTGCGTTTATTAAGTTTTGCATCTTGTTTTAATTTACGTAAAATGCAACGAAATTCAATCGAGTTGACTGACATGGTTTTGTGTTATGGCGTTAAAACCAGAAGACTACGCCTTGCGTAGAAATTACTGTCGGTGGTTTTTGCAAAAAACTGCTAATGAACCAAACTGGATTCGCAATGTGTTGTTTACCGATGAGGCCATTTTTACTCGCGATGGTGTGTTTAATCAGCAAATAAGAAACAATGAAAACATTTTTGCGCGTGTGAGAAACAGTATGCAGCGGAAAATAAATGCACGTTTGGAATCAAACGGAGGGCGTTTTGACGTATTGAAGGTAAATCGACCTTTATTTAAATATTTTTTGTTACAATTTATTTTGATATAGGGCTTTTAATAATTTTTAAAGTAAATTTATAAAAAAATAGAATATAATAACATTTTACCTTTTTATTCTATTATGTATTTATATCGTTTATTGGGTATAAAATAGGACGGTGGGCAACATCGCAGCAAACAAAGTCGTCTACTGTCTGTTACTAACGAACGGGGACGGTGTTTATAGTGTTTACGAAACCAGGGACGTAGCAGATAGGTGAAAAGAAGGTATTTTTACAAATTGTAAGAAAAGTTTGAATTAAACAAAAAAGTACTCAGTGTGTCTCTACACTGTCCCAGGAGTCACCCATTTCAATATATTAAAGTATTTCCATAACACCCTGTATATGTATAAATGTGTACAATTTGTAAATAAAAATAGGTCAAGGTTTATAAGACTTGGTGCTTCTAATGTCTACTCAACACGTGGAAGACAGCTTTTAGAAGTGCCTTTGCATAAGACTGCACTTTTTGAGAGAGGTCCTTTGTATAGCTGCATTAGACATTACAATGCTCTGCCCTATGATATAAGAACTTTACGTGAGGGAACATTCGAGCGGCGAGCCAAGGCTTATTTTTGGCTAAATCATATTATTCAATACGCGAATTTCTAACAGATAACTAACTACAAATGCATGATCTTTTTTTTTTTTTTTTTTTTTTTTTTTTGTATTATAGCATGCTGTCCACTGTATCAGCGGCTGTAAAACTAAGCTTTAAATATTAATATATATAATTTTTTTCTTTAATTCTTTGTCTATTGTTTATTTTATGTTTACATATTTTAAGTATTTATTTATGTTTAGGTATAGATCTTGCAATATTTAACTATATTTACTGTTTTAAAGTTATTAAAAGAAAAATTAAATACTGTTATTATGTAGCATAGGCACTAAAATTACCTGTTAAAAAAATAATGTAATACTTTAAATTATCTGTTATTGCTAAGTTTTAGGTTGACAAACTCTGGGGTGGACGGGACACGAAAAATCCAAAGCTTCTTTTTGCATATTTTTCGAAGGCATAAATTATGAATTGGATAGAGTTATTTACCAATAATATATTAGGTGTTGCTCATTAGGAGTTAGGCTTAATCAACAATAAAACTAAGGGCTTAAATATCTTTTGGAATATTGAGTGAGGCTGTCAGTTGGTGGGGTGGACGGGATGGGGTGGACAGGACAGCCTTTTGGCATATAGTTTGTGATATAAAAAAATATATTTTGTACAAAATTTTACTTTTAAACGGATATTTTATAAAATACACTTTGTAACTATAATTCTAAATAATTATTTTAATTTATAAAGCAATTTTTACATTTCTTAAATATTTTAACATACTTTAAATTGGTAAATTCTGTCTGACCCATTAACAATGTTTCATTATCGATTCCTTTAAAGAAATGACAAGCTTGAACCCCTTCTAGTGGTGATATCTGCTCCCAACGACTATTAAGCATGACTTTATGGTCCTCAACTTCAGTTTTTGGTACAAACAGTACATTAATGGTTTTTACCTCTGCTTGAATCACCTCAAAAAATGAATATGCGTTATTAATTATAACTTGTCTTCGCCTGACCTTCTCCCATGCCATGTTCTTCACCTTGCCACCAACGCCATCTACAGCTCCTTTGCCATGAGAGCTGGCAAAAAATTCCAGGTTGAAAAAATGTGAAAATCTTCTTCCAGAAAACATAGATTGGATAACGTAAATCGGTTTTTAAATTGGGCTGCGCAGCCGTCTGAAAATATATCGAGTTTGTAGAGTCATGAGTATGCATTTCGGAGCCAAAGGATGATATGTTTAAGAAAAACCCATACGCAAAATTTATCATGACTTAGGTCATCACTAACTAAAGCAAATGAGTGACATTTATTCCCGATCCATGCAACTGCGGTAAATATCGTGACCTGTGCGTGCTTCCAATGTGCGCTTTGGATTTCGTCCTGGCTGATACAGGAATAGTTCTCTGCGAAGTCAATTTGTAGCACTGCACAACTTTCATTTACCTCTTGTTTGGCCTGTTCAAACTTTCTCTCTTGAACAGTTTTTATAAACTGGTGTACTTTAAACTTACTGAAAAGTCCTTGAAGTGAATCTAAAGCTTGTTTTAAAGTACCTGTTATTTGTAGCATTTACTGGCGGTCAAGAGTACTCTGCCAACTTTTCCAAAAAACACTTTTTCCAAAGATTCTTCAGTCATTTTGCTCAGAGGAATCAAGCTATACTTAAAATCATTATCGCACAACTCGCACGTTCCATTCATACATTTATCATCATCTAGCTTACAGCATACGGCTAATAATAGTTCTTTAGATGTTTTTGGAAACGATGGTATTTCTTTGTTAACAGCCTCTATCAAATAATTAAAATTTGCGTGGTATACACAAACACACACATTATGAGGCATCTGTGTACTTAACAACACATTCTTTGGTCGGAATTCGTAAAACTTTGTCAGTTTCACTGGTGAATCAGGATTCGGCAATAAATAGCGCATAGGCTTCACGAATAGTCTTATTCATATGTCTTTTTGTAGTTTACTTTTTCCTTTTTCTATTTTTATTGAAATCACATCCCTTTTGCCAGGGGCCTGGCGGCTAATATCAACCGCTTAACAACTTCTTTCCGTTTTCTTCACATTTAGGTAAAACATTTTTGACTTTTTCATTGCCTTTCCCAAAGCTTGAGGGAGACTTAAAACTGGACTCCGACACTTGCTTGCCTCTCTTGTCTCTCTTGCGTCTTCTGCATTTATTTTTTTCTCTATAAGCCCTTTTCTTGCAGCCTCTTTTTTCCTTCTTAATTCCATTTCTCTCCTTGAAAAAAAAAACCATTAATTATTTTCTGTTTTGTGCTTGTCTATACTGCCTTGCCTATGTAAGAGTAGCTAACTGGATCCCGTTTTAACTTTTCTCTTCTTTTTATCTCTTTTCCTTTCACTTTCTTTTGTCCGCATCGTTTTTATCTAAATAAAAAAAAATATATTTAGCATTTAAATTGGGGTGGACGGGACAATTTTGGTCTTTTTATTAAAATTCTAAAAATTAGCTTTAAAAAATCTAAAAATATATCAGAATTGTTTATAATTAACCTATATAAGATAAACTTAAATAACAAAAAAAAACCAGCAATAGATTGCTATTTGCACAAAGAAAAAATATTTCTGCCTGGGGTGGACGGGACAAAGGATACGTAATAACACAAATCTAAAATCAAATCACAATAACCATAACTTCTCGTTGGGTAAAATTAACAGCACTTGCAAATCGAACGAGGTGTCAAAGTCGTATCAAAACATAAATGACGATTTTATTTATATATAGGCATTTCTCAAATATGTTTCAATTAGGTATAGGTCTTATATATGCTATGTGTCAATGTCGTTATTTCCGTTTGTTTTTACATGTTTTTGTGCATTTATTTGTATTTTATTGTGTTTTAATCTTAAATAATTTAATTTTGTAGTCTATGACATGTATACTTCTTCTATTTTTATTCATTTCATTAAGTATTTACCATCATGTATATGCATATATCTACTGACGAACCTATGTACGACAATGTACTCTTTTTGGTGATATAAACTATCTATCTATCTATCTACCATATTTTAAATTTTATATTGTGGTTGCCTTAAAATAATAAAGAACCTTTTTTTTTTTTAGTTTCAAGGTCCACCACAAGGCCAGCCACCAAGAATGCCCCAGCAGGGTCCGCCACCTGGACCACCTGGTATGCGTCCTGACTGGAATCGCCCCGCCTATGCAGCAAGGTTTTCCACAAGGTCCTCCGCCAATGCAAGGACCACCTAGGGGTCCTCCGCCCATGCAGGGTCCACCTGGTGTGGTTCCTCCTCAGGGCCCTCCTCAAGGACCTGCACCTCATGTTAATCCAGCATTCTTTCCACCAGCTGGAGGACCTCCACCTATGCAGATGGGAGGACCAGGACCAGGGCCAGGTATGGGTATGAATATATTTTTTTAACTTAGCTTCTAAATAAAGAATTTTAATAATATAGGTTTCCATATAATAAATTCATTAATTTTTCAGTTATGCCTCAGGACCGCCACATGGGCCACCACATGGACCACCCCATAGTCCCCCAATGGGTCAACTCCCAACAACCTCCTCCCACATGGTCCTCCTCACGGATATGGTCCACCAACAAGCATGCCCCAGCCTCCTTAGTGGTGGACCGCCACCCAGAGCATAGAACTGATATGCCACCAATAAGTGAACAAGTGAGTATTTTTAAGAGTTCTATTCTGCCATCCAATGGAAAAACACCGTGCATGTGTTTATGTGTGTATTATAGCCTATTCACATTGGTCGGTGTTTTCCGTTGGGCACGAAGTATTATTTAATTCCCATTTTGCAGATTATTTTTTTAACGGTCGCACCTGGTGTATATTTGTGTACCCGGAGAACCTGGGACAGGGGGTCAGCGACTCACCCCAGCTTTTTACACTTTGATGACTGGGTTATCAGCGTTTAACCTCAAAATTTTGGAAAAATAGTTGGAACTTTTTTAACAATAAATAAAAATCCATGTTTAATGCTGCAATATGGTTATTTTGCAATATTTGTTTTATATAAGTTTTTCATATTCAATCGGCATGGTTCATTTCTCAGTTGTTTTATTGTCCCAATTTGCTTTTAGCATCATCAAGTGCCCACTACTAGTTAGATTTTTAAAATAAGTAAGTAATGTGAACATATATATATATATATATATATATATATATATATATATATATATATATATATATATATATATATATATATATATATAATTTATATATATATATATATATATATGAATTAATATAAAAACATCGGGCATTTCAAAATTTCGCGGGGGCAAATTTGTGCACTAACACATGTATAAAAGGTATCAATTCCGGCTTTAGTTGACTTATACATAGTATAGAATAATTTCTAGTGTATTATTCTTCATTTTTATATCATGAAGGTGGACAACACGAAAATATATACATTTTGTTTTTTTTAAAGATACCTTGTTAAGCTCTTATTTTCCCCAAAAGCAAATTAACCAGTTCCAAATGTATCTTTTTTTTGGTCGGATCGCTTTACTTTATGTGAAATATTTTTAAGATAGTATTAACTACAGCAACTTCTTTTTAGTAATCCATTGGTTATATTACAAACGCTGTTAGTTGCAAACTCTTCATTAAAGAACCATACTTGCCATGCAACCCATCCTAAAAACGTTGTTCAAGCCGGCACTATTTGCAAAAATCTTTTAGTTTTAGCATGAATACATTTCTAAAGGATAAAGTATAAAAGTCATAAAACGATATTAAAACATTTTTAAAATCTAAAAAGTTATAGCAAAAAACTACTGTGGGGTCAGTCACTGACCCCCCTGTCCCAGGTGCAACTGTTAACAAAAGTTTTAAAACCGTGTTTAATGTTATACATAAAATATTTTGTGAGTAAAAGGCAGTGATTTTTGCAACAAATAAATAATTCAATTAAATGTTTTAGGAATTTGAAGACATAATGTCAAGAAACAGGACTGTTTCGTCATCTGCCATCGCCAGAGCAGTATCCGACGCTGCAGCCGGCGAGTATGCTAGCGCAATAGAGACCCTAGTCACTGCTATCTCCTTAATTAAACAGTCCAAGGTGGCTAACGATGACCGCTGCAAGATCTTGATCAGCTCCTTACAAGATACTCTAAGGGGTGTGGAAGACAAGAGCTATAGCTCTTCAAGAAGAGATAGGTCTAGGTCAAGGGATAGAACACACAGGAGGGGCAGGCGTGAAAGATCGGCATCGAGGTAGGATAAGAGTTCTTTTTAAACGTAAATAATATTCCAAAAGCCAGAGCTTAAATAGGGAACTTGAAAGTGTCTACCTACTGTATTTATGATACTGGGAAAGACTTTGAAATAGTAGTAAAAACACCTACCTCAGATATAATTTAGTTATAGGTCTTAGACTCGTTATTGTTTCTACAACAGTAAACTAAGGATATAACTCATTAAATAATTTGATTAATTTTACAAAAAACTATGTAACTAACTTAAAAATATACAAAGTAAAAAGCCAACAAAAAACTGAAGAGTCAGCTGAAACAACGTTGTAACTTACAATTAGTGTAAAATTGAGTAAATCATAGAATAATGTTATAGGGAACCTAAAGTAATTAAAGGTGGTAGACAATGACGTTTTCAATAATCCTACTTTCTTAGATTTCCATTGTCTTTGATTTTTATTTGATACACGACGTTTCCGATGGTTTTTAAGTGATAACCAAAGTCCCTCTATGAAGGGTCGTTCATTAATCATGTGAGATTTTTTATACTAAATTTTAACCCCCCTCTCTAGTGACACCAGGTAAGGTTTTATTCTAACCCTCCCTCCCCCTCCCCATGCCATATCACGGATAATTTTGGTACAAAATAAATTATTATTATTCTTATTTTAATATTATCTTTAAATAAAAGTAAGTTTAATTTTATTTTATTCTAGCAAATAAAGAACCGTTATAAAAATATTCAGATAGACATTAAAATTGCAAGCTTTTCAACAAAAACCTAAAGCCACGTAGAGACTTGGATACAATCGGCGAAAACATTTGTTGGCCGACTGTATCTTGAATGTTGCATATCGGTCGGCAGACTTGTTGCAAAACGCCATAGCAACCTCGGTGGGCGTTTTCATCCAAGAAATCGGCAAGTCGCCTGTTTTCCATTTAATATGGAAAACTTCGGCAGAGTTTGTACGAGCTTTAAAACTAGTGTGGACGCGAAACACTTGTATCTAAAAATGTTGGCCAAATTTGTTGCTGAAAAATCTTTTGAACAAGATACAGTCGGCCGACAATGTGGTCCCGATTGTATCCATCCAAGTCTGTACATGGCTTAAATACACGTGATATCTTCACCACACCCCCTCCCTTCTAGTAATGTTTAATGATCTTTTCCGAATTCCTCTCCCCCCTACTCAAGCCTCACGCGAATAATGGACGACCCCAAAGGGGTCGCGACATCCGGCCACTTTGGTTTGACGTGCGTTGACGTAACGTCTACCATTTTTCGGCCATGTTATTAAATGAGATAAATGTCAACATCAGAAACCGTTTACACAAGAGTTTTTAATTATTATTAAGTTGT
The DNA here is from genome assembly GCA_014170235.1 of Listronotus bonariensis. Classification (NCBI taxonomy): domain Eukaryota; kingdom Metazoa; phylum Arthropoda; class Insecta; order Coleoptera; family Curculionidae; genus Listronotus; species Listronotus bonariensis. The sequence continues at coordinate 53,093 of JACEGR010001744.1, read as the reverse complement.
ACGCCACTAGATTGATCATCAGTTCTGACTTTACCCAGTCTTGTCAACATTGCCTGGTGGGGTGCCCTTCCTTGCGTCCCCGATTTTGAACCGCCTAGTCGAGGATGTGTCGCAACCTATTCCCAGTATATATAAATTAACCTTGGTGATAAATAAGTTAACTTAGCCATCATTTAATGAAAAAAAGAGACAAAATCTGCATTTTTATTTGCTTAATCTAAGGAAAGCACAAAAATTTTGCACAACTTTACAGTCAGTGACATAATTTTTTTTTGTTAGAGACATTCTTTCAGTTGCCGCTTGAGACGCCACTTTTAAAGGTAATTAAGTGATTGATAACTTACCTCCTTAAGGCTATTAATAGCATTGCCAAATTGACAAATAAAATTGGGTGATAAAATGTTTATTACAACTTTAACACCCTGTATCTTGAGAATGAGGAATTGCGGACCCATGTTTATATGAACTTTTTTTCATGTTTTCAATAGTACTCTGCCTTAAAATTTTCTTAACAACATTCTGTAACACCCTGTATGGATTTTTAGGTTCTATTAAAAAGTTAATGAAATGTAAGTTACAACGTGTTGGAGCCGACTCTTCAATTAGTTTTCTCAAATTTTGTATATTCAATGTGAGCTCCCAAACTTGCATGGGTGGAAAGAAATGTTACAAATTTATTTTTCAACTTTATTACGTTGTTATTATATGTCTTAAATCTAATAATAAACTCAATCTTGCTTGTTACAGCATGATAAAGAATATTTAATTTTGTTCTAGGTATCGTGATAGAAGCAGAGACCGGGAACGTGAAAGAGATCGTGATAGGGATCGTGACCGTGACAGATATTACTCTGACAGTTATAGAGAAAGGGAGAGGGAGACAAGAGAAACCAGAGAACCTAGAGAACCCAGGGAAAGGGACCGTTCAAGAAGTCGCGGTGAGAGGGTTGAAAGGGTTGAAAGGGGAGAGGAAAGAGATTATAGAGAACGTGAGCCAGAAGAGTAAGTAGGCCTTTTTATATATTTACAAAGAATTACAACTTATCTTTAAAAATCTAAGAGTACATTATTCATGAATAGGCTTGTCAAACATAAAAAATATTAATAAAATAAAAGGTATATTATTTTTTTAATTGCTTAAAGAAAACAATATTTTTAACTTATTTGATTAATAGGCTTTTGGGAATTAACTTGTATAAAATAGTAAATTTTTGTTTTAAATTTTACCATTCTGGTTAAACTTTATTTTTATGATCTATAGGACAACATTTATAATATCATAAATTATAAATTATTTTTTATTAAAATGTTTTGTATACAGGGTGATCTAAACCTATATGCATAAACTTGGAATACACTGCAATTAGACAATGACCAATAATGAAAAAAATATATTTTGAAACTAGTACACAAGTTATCATGATGTTTGGTATATCTATAAGTACTTTACTATTGTGTGGTATATAAGAGTTTATTTTTCCTGCTAAAAATTAAAATTACCAAATTATTTCTGACAAAATAGTTGACATTTGTTTTTTATTTTTAGTCAATTTAAGTATTTGTAGCAGTTTCGGAATTATCTGGACAAAAACGAAATTTTACGAAACAGTTTTTATATATATATTTTTTTTTCAGTTTATTTGAAGAGATATTTTAAAACAAATTACACATTTTCATTAATATATTTCTGTTATATAAGTTGGTGATGGTGGCTCAAAGACGAAACGTCGGATCTTAAATTTAATGACATCTTTTTAAAGAGCAGAAATAGTGGCAATGATAATGTGTCATTTGTTTTTAAATATCTCCTCAAATAAATTGAGTAAAAAATAAAATCTGTTTTGCAAAATTTCAGTTTTTTCCGGATAATTCCGGATCGGCTGAAAATATTTTAATTTTTAAAACGGAATGTTGTTAAGCAAACTTTGCCCCAATTTAACCAACCCTATATCTCTTAACATCCCAAGATCCTAGTGGTACCCCTCGAATTTGTAACACCCTATATAAGTGATATATATTTAGTAGCATGTTGAGAATTTTCTTTAATTTTGTAAAGGTAACCCATACAGGTCTGGAAACGAAACCGCCGACCATGGAAAATTACATAGTATGTTTAAATAGGCAATATTTGAGGTGGGGTGTATTTGAGCCGTGTCGCCATCCGACGAAAGGGCAGTAGCTGATCTTGTTCGGCTCAGATCGGCGCTGGTTGCAGAGGAGAATTATAGGAGAGTACATAGCAGATTGGTAGAAGGGATTGAATACACGTATTTCCTATGGTCGGCGGTTTCGTTTCCAAACCGGTATATAATTAAATTTTAATTTTATCCCAAGGAACTTAAATAACAGTAAAACAATTGTGCTTTAGGCCATCAAGAGTATCGCGACCAAGAAACAAATCACCTGTAGAAGCACCTGACGCAACCGGTGATCCCCGTCGAAATCCCGTTACTATGAGGAGCGCTCGTACAGAGATAGGGAACGAGAAAGAGAATCTGGACGTAGCCGCGATAGCGAGAGGGACAGAGATAGGGATAGAGAAAGACGAGAGGAGTCTCACCGATCGCGACATTAAAAACAAAAATAAAATGACACACAAACATCTTTGGGACAAAAGGAATTTATTTTTGTGAAACCTTGGAGATGTTTTTATGTATGTATATATATATATATATATATATATTTTCCTCTTAAAAATATCCATTTAAAACATTAAATTCTGGAGTTACTTTACCTAAAACTGATATTTCTTCTACAAAATTAAAGGTTTTGTAACCATAAATTGTTTAAGCCAAAAGTATTAATTTATACATACAATAAAAACACTTTTGTCTCTGGCGTTTTCACATAGTTACTAAATAAGCTTTTTGTCCATACTTTTGCAAGAACATTCAATTTCATTTTCAACTAGTTTTTGCACTTAATTTTAGCATAGTTAGGGATTACAGTCTTTTTAGCCAGTTGGTACCCATATTTCTCAAAATGTCGTTATTTTAATAACTGAAAAAATAAGTTTATAGCGCAAAACACATTCTTTTACTTAATAATGTTTTAAATGTTGCTTTTTAAAAATTAAAGTATTAAAATTTAATTATAAAAAACCTAAAGAAGTTTTATAATAAAGTTGATGCAGTGTTTATGTTTAACTATTTTTTATTATAAAGTAGCATTTTATTTTATTTTATAATGTAAAAAGTTGCTAAAAATATTAGATTTAGAATTTAAAAAAAAAAAACCTTAAATTTAATGTATAGTGTGGGTGTGAAAATTATAATATTTCTATTTCATTTTTAAAAAATTTTGGGATAAAATAGCAAATAGTGCAATTTATGTAATGGCTTTTGTTTGTCTACTGCAAAAATTATTTAAAATTTAAATTTGAATAAAAAAGGTATAAAAGTAAAATGCATATACATTAAAATTATGCAGTTCACCTTAGAAATGAATAGTTTTGATATAACAAATATCGGCATTTTGACAATGTTCTTCTGGCTTAGTTAGCTTTTTGCGAATTTAGTCTTAATATAAAAAACAGTTTTATTTTTTCAAAAGTACATATAGGGTGTACTATAAACGTAAACTTTAGGGTGTTAGTATGTGTCTTCATATTAAAACATTAAATTTAAATAATCGTGATGTCGTCAAGATTCTTCTCTGAAGAAAGAAGATGAATCCAATGAAAAAAGGATGATTTAGAAGCAAGAAGAAAACTGAAAGAAGAATGTATGTGTTGGATTAAAAGTTTTATTTGGAAAATACAGTTCTAATGTGTTTTGTGTTTAATGAATATCCACCTGATCCTTTCATTTATTTTTTTTAATTTATTTTTTACCACCTATATCCTATAAGATTTTTTCCTTGTAATTTAAGGAGTAAGTTATTCCATCTCAGGTACATTTTTTTTATTAGTACTGGACTAAGCATAACAAAGGTAGGAATATTTTAGATTAGATAGAAAATAACCTAAGAAAATTTTGATATAAGAGAAATAAGGCCACAGAATATGGTTTTTGCTTAAGAGTACATCAACAGGTTCCAAAAAACGGCATAATATATTTTATTAAATCAAAATGTAGTGCTTTAACGCTTCTATAGTAATAGTTTTTGAAAACAGAGTCCTGTTCCAAAAGACAACTTGGTAATTATGGACAATTTATGAAATTTGAAACAATATTTACCAAGTTGTCAATTGAAACAGGGACTCTGTTTTCAAAAATTATTACCATAAAAGCGTTAAAGAGACTTTACATATACACTACTCTTTGATTTAATAAAATATATTAAGCCGTTTTCCCAAAAACTGTATGATCTAGACCCTGAAATGCCGTTTTTTGGAACTTGTTGATGGACTCTTAATTATTGTGCTTCATATCATTTATTTTTGGAACATAATTTTGGGCATATTATAATAAGTTACCTCAGAAATCAAGAAATCCTGATTCTTACATGAGAAATGTGAAAAAGCTTTAAATGACTATATGTCCTTTACATTTTACTTTTTGAACTACAGGATATCAAACTTTAACAAAAGTCAATGTTTTATAATTACTTCTATACCAATTTACTTATTTTTGTGATATTTGGGACACCTCCCTAACCATCAAAGGTAATTTTCTACGACAGTTAAGACATTATATTAATATAAAGGTATTATCTTACTTTTTGTTGGTAACTAACCCCAGCAAAGTTTCTGGTCACCCTATATATAAATCTACAAGGTTAGCCTCAAAAAATTCTATCAAGATTTTCTTTGGTATTATATTAGTTTTTAAATTCATAATTCATAAAAAAATTAACCCATAATTATAAAACAAATATAATGGTTAATTAATTTTAATGTTTATAAAAGTACGTTTTTTTATGATCTTTGGACATTTCAATTTAATTTATATTACTTATATGGTGATTAAAGGATAAATCAGTGGGACCATTAGTTCCTCAAAATTTATTCTTGTTTAACATTCAGTATAAATGCAGTACTGTACAATATTAAAAGACCTTTTTTAGCGTTTTAAATTTTCTTTAAAAATATTTCTTGGGTTAATTTAAATAATAATATTTGTAATAGAACAAAATCCGACCTCAAGAGACAAAATTGAGAAAATAATTCAATGTTCAAAGCTCGATTACATGGAAACGGTTTATTTGACGACAATTTACGAAGAGGACATTTTTGTAAAAAAAAAATATATTTTTTAAAGTGTGTTGCTTAAATTTTTCAGATTAGCAATTTGCGAGTTTTGCATTAAAAAGAAATAGATTGTTGTCAAAAAATGTTAGTCGCGAAGATAGACCTCCTAATTTTAATATTAAGAGCTTCAATCCTCAAGATATATTTTTTGTAACCTTGAACAATATTTTCGATATGTTAACAAACAAATAGTCGATTTTTTGGCCCAGTCTAGAGGCATGATTACAAGCGCAGCGGCAGACTGCTGACGCAGACGCAAGCGCCAGAGCCATTTACATTACCAGCAACGCTAGCTACTCTTTACTCCCCAAGGCGAAAGCGAAATAAGTATAATATAATATATTATTCCGGCGCTTGCGTCGGCTATTAGCAATCTGCCGCGGTGCTCGGAATCATACCTTAATGGCCAGGTTACCAGCAAAATATTATCATTATGCTACAGTAAGATATAAACCTCAGCGTCGCGTCGATGCAGTAAACTCGACATCGAGTTTTACCGGAGTCTGCAAATAAGATGTAAGACAAATGGATATAATTTCTTAATGGTCGCATAATTACATGAAATGTAATCTCCGTTTTTCTACCGTTAATACGATTCGTTCTTTATACTGTGTTAGTAAAAAGTACTCCAACTTTTAAATATCTTTAAAACCGCCAAGGCTACATTTGCCAAATTTGGTATCTAAGGTCTTTTGAACATGTGGAATTAAATAGTGATATCGATACAGTTGCCAGATGTCCCAGTTTTGTGCTACACGTATTTTTTTAGTTTTTTAAATGGACTGTCTAATTTATTTTTATTGCATTAAATGGGGCGGATTAAATTTAGTAAGTTTCTAAATTTTCAAAATTTTGTCTCTATTAGTTGCCGAGATATGAGATACTACACTTTTAGCAAAAAATAATTTAGCGCCTATATATCTTTTAAACCGCCAAAGCTATGTTTACAAAATTTTATATTTAGGGGTTTTTTCGGCATGCCTAATTGATCAGTAATATCAACATTGTTGCCAAATTTTAATAAATTTGCGATGTTCTCATATTTTAGTAACTGATAAAGATTGAATTTCAAAATTTTGGAATCTTACCAAAATACCAAAAACATTACATGTAGCGCAAAACCGAAAAATCTGGCAACAATGACAGTATTACTGATCAATTCTACTTGCCCAGAAACCTTCAAATGTTAGAATTTGTAAACACAGCTTAAGCAGTTTTAGAGGTATTTGAGCGCATCTAAACTTTTTACCTAAAATATGATGTTGTCATATCTTAACAGCTTATAAAAATGCAATTTTAAAAATTTGTGAAGTTATTAAATTTGGCTTGCGCAATTTATTGCAAAGAAACTAAATTTGACATTCCATTTAAAAAAAAACGAAAGAGATACGTGTAGTACAAAACAGAGAATTATGGCAACCGTGTCGACACTACTATTAAATTCTTTATGTCCAATACCCTCTGGATACCAAATTTGGTAACTGTAGCTTTAGCGGTTTTACAGATATTTAAGAGTTTTAGTACTTTTTACTAACCCAGTATGTTATTCACTAGGACTTATTAAAATGTGTTAAGTTCCTGTAAGGCAGGCAAAACGCGTCGTTGGAGAGGGTCCTGGTGAAAAACATGAAAATCTGTTCTTTTAACTGTCGAAAAACTGAAGGAAAGGAATTATTTTCATTTTTTTTAACTTTATTACATTATGGTTAAAAAAATTGTTGCGCTATTGTTAATAATACATATTTTAAGTGCTGGTTAGTAAGAAATAATGTATGGATATATAAAAGAGAGTTGACACAACCAGATAAAATTTGTTGTTGCCTATGACCCGAATGTCAATATTCAGGTTTCTGGAGAAGCAGAGGCGATTGCCAAAAAGTCTTTTACTAGTTTTAAGAACCTTTTTTTCTACTTGTTTTTGGCCGTCGCTGTTGTTTTTTTTTCAAAAATTACCTATTACATCTAGTTATATGTTCTAAGCCTTCAATACATTTAGCTTGTTTTTAGTGAAGACCCTGATAGTCTAAGATCCAAATAGGAAGCGACCTTCACCCATCTGTTTAGCGGATAAAAACTGTTTTATATTAAAGATAGTATTTAAACATAGGGTTGCCTTAAAAAATAAGGTCAAGACTATTACCAATTAAAAAAAAAGTAAGTTTTAAAATTTCTGATGGACCTGTATAATGTCAATTTTCATTTTTTTTATTGTACATGACAGTACTAATATATTAGTACATTTACTTTCTTCGATTTTATAAAGTTGTGGTAAATTTTTAACCTTAAAATTTTAAAAAATGTTTGCTACATTCTGTATTATTTAAAATATACATTTTTAATAACTAGCATACATAGTATTTAAAAATATAGGGATTGCTATTATACAAGTTGTGTCAAAAATTTTGAGGTTATTTTTTAAATTAAATATGGCCTTGACCTAATTTTTTAGGCAACCCTGTGGCGATAACTTTGTGTAAATACTATCTTTCATATAAAACAGTTTTTATCCGGTAAACAGATGGGTGAAGGTCGCCTCCTATTCGGATCTCGTACTATGACGGACTACGTATTAAAAGCAACTGATTTTTTTTAAGCAGCAATTATTATTGTAAGACTTCGGCTACGTTACAAGCGGTGAGCGGCGAGTGTTTCTGATTTTTATGTTAGTCAAAGCGGTGGTTACTTGCTGCTCATACCGAATAAATAGTATTAGCGCTTGTTTCTAATATACAGGGTGTTTCATGATAGCGGTAAAAGAATTTAGGGGCGTATTCCTCAGCCATTTTTATTTAAAAAAAGTTCATATAAACATGGCTCAAATCTTTCGTTTTCAATATACAGGGTGTTAAACTTTAAAAAAAAACCTAGAAATTCAAAAAATACTCCTGTCAAATTTGTTAAACAAACAATAAACGTTATTGAATGAAGTATTTGTGGTTGTTACATAATTAATAAAATGAACCTATAACACTTAATTTTGGGAATAAAAAATTGCCCCAATGTTTGTTGTGTTTGATCCAGGCATATGCAATTTAGCGGATTTTATTTTTTTTTTCTCGGGAAAACTATGCAAGCTACGTAAAGCAATAGAAAAGTTGTATTTTTGAATGTTTTACCTGAAAAAAATATAAAAGTTGCAAGCAAATTCAGTGGCTTACATTTTTTTGTCAATTAGCTAAGGTGCGTCTCACGCCGCCACTGGTCTTACTATTAAAATTAGTTTTGGGGTGAATTAACTTCCTATTTAAACAAATACCACAGCCAAATTTTATTAAAATCGTACAAGGCATATTTAAGATATTAGAAACTCGATTTTTTTAGTAAGTTTAACACCCTGTATTACATATAGAAACAAGACATTTCGGGACCTATGTATTTATAAACTTTTTTTTAAACTGTCTAATAAAACTGATGCCAAAACGCCGCTCATGGTAACAGTTACCAAAATCATCGTTCCATCGTAGCCAATACTGGCTACCGCTCGCCACTTGTATCGTAGCCAAAGCCTTAAGAATGTTTAATTAGATTCCTTTTTAAATGCTATGACACACCAGTTAAAGAGTAATTTTCTGTGACCACTTATACTGCGAATAAATAACATATTACACTAGGAATTAAATTAGCGGCATGCAGTGAAGATAAAAATGCGCAGCGTGTTTTATGGTTTGTTCCGTGATCTAATCACTTAAATGATTAAATTTTAAGACTAATTGTAGTGTTGCTAGAATTTAAAAAAAAAAAAACTTTATGATAGCTTTTAGCTTTTAGAAATATTTGGTGCATTTCGTCCTAAGTTTATTAAGTGTGACCCTTTCTAGTCTGCCAAATTTCCAATTCTTTGTTTAGTTAGTTTTAGTCTATTAAATATTATTTTAAAAGCTATAACCAAATATTATTTTTTATGCACATAAAAATAAGATAGGATAACATATCTTTTTAATGTTTGATTTTGTATTTTTTATGAAAGTTTTTATTTGCTACCGGGCTGTGATTTAAACTTAAGAATAATGGCTGTGATTTAATTTCAGTGTTAAGACCAAATTTTATAGTGTTTATAGGTCTTGCATACATGTTTTACATTTTTTTCATAAATCTTTATTAATTTTCTTAGTTAAATTACTTTCTCAAAAAGTCTTTTATATGAGATAAAAATTTAATAAACTATGTTAAAAACAAACATTTTGTAAACATAGAATATGGCAAAGAAAATTAAAAATAAAAAGTTTTAATACAGCTAAGTTTATTATTTCGGGATACTGTGTATTATAGTGGACTATATTGACTATTTAGGATAGCTTTTTAACCAGTTATTTTATACAGTCTAATTTAAAGCCAGAAAAAAAAATGATGAACCTTTAAAAGTGATATTTATTTTAAAAAAGGTAAGACAAAAATTAATTATTTTATTCTAGTAAATTACATATCATCTGTGTCTGATTCTGAATCAGCCTCCATGGCCTGTTTGGCAGCTTTTTCTGCGTCTTGATAGATGTTATCTGGAACTCTTTCATGGTATCCATTACTGTCTTTGCATACCCAAGAGAGCTCTAGCTCAAAATTTTTATCTTTTAATTCATCATGAACTAGGTATATTCTAAAACAGAAACAACAATTTTTCAATAAGGTCTAGATAAAAATACCAGTGGCAAAAAACTTAATTTATATTCTTTAGGCACCTTAACCCTTTTTCACTTTGGGTAAAAACCTTTGGTGGGAATCGACTGATTTTACAACACAACTTAATAGCTTAAGTTAGAAAACAAAAAGTATTTCTACTGCCTTGTTTTTTTGAAAAGTATATACTTTTATCAAAGCTCCCTTATAGTTTTAAATGTATAACATTTATCTTTAGTGGCCATTTTCACAACTTACATTTTTGCAGCTTCTTTAGTCAGTTCTTTACAGGATAGTTGGCCTAGTTTAAGCTTCTCAATTTCAGTTTTTGCAGATTGTTTAGCTTTTCCTGTTGCACACCCATGATTGCCCTAAAAGAAATCAAGATATTGTGCAGGAGGATTCCATTTTTAAATGGTCTCAAAAGAAACTTAAAAGTCCATGAGTTTATTTTTACTTACATAACTGACTCCAGAAGGATCTATGGTATACATAACAGGTTCTCCATCTTCATAGCTGGCCAAGATAACACTGCAGCCATATGGACGAATAGCACTGTATAAAGTATAAGCATGCATGTACATACTAACACGATCATTTAAATACTTAAGTGGGATACTAACTCCATACTGCTGCCTATAGTCAGCAGCTTCTCTTCTTGCTATTTGGACAATTTGACGAGCATCAGCAATCAGACCAGAGAATGCCTGAAACATTTAAACATGAGCTAAGAAATAATTATCTTTATTTTAAAGTTGTAACATATTAAAAAATATGGTTATTTTCTAGAATGTTGCATCAATTTATATTCAAATGAAATTTGGTATACGGGGGTTTTTTGGGGCGCTAATTACGAATCTGAACGAATTTTATGCTGAAAATGTTTTGTTTTTGAGATAACCATCATCAAAGTTGAAATTTAATTTTATCTTATTTTAACTACATTCCCCCTTCTTTTTTGCACATTCTTAATTTAAAACTAAAGTAGCACACTATTTGACTGTCATTTTGGGAATGGGCGTGGCACGATGGCAGGCACAGGCAGGGAGCGACCAGGGGTGCCGGACTGACCCACTGAGCTCTTTCGGCGTGTGCGGCCCGCTATCCATGGTCGGCGTTTGGCTCAGTTCAGAATGTTGACCTCGGAAGCCAGGTATGAGCCGTGAAACTGTCGGGTATTTAACCGACATTTTGGATGAAAGTTGATGCGCGAGCAGAAACCTTTTCTGAAGAACAGCGTGACGTTGCAGAAAGATTGTTTGGAACAAGTTGAAAACGATCCCAGCAACTGATCGGTGTCCCCGGGCGATGAGCTGGTTTTTCAATACGACCCGAGCAAGCTTCTGTGGTTATCTCCACACGCACCGCCGAAAAGCCGTAACAAATCAGAGTGAAAACGATGATCGTGCTGCCACTCGACCGTGAGATGCGTCTGGAAATGTTTGTTCACCAGCGGGAACCTTTAAAAATGCTGCAACCATATATACATGGTGCCATCATAGCCTGAGTGCAACTGCAAACAATTGGAAGTAAAGCTATGTAATTTAATGTAAAAGATGTATAAAATGGGGTTTAAAAATCAAATATTGTATGACACTTTGGTTTAGTTTTAAATTGAGAATTGTAAGCAAAAAAAACAAAATGGTTTCGCCAAAAATTCTTTCGGAATTATGATCAGCGTCTCAAAAAAACCTGTATACCAAATTTCGTCAAAATCGGAGATACCGCAAGTTATTAAAAAAAAACTCCCAAATGTAATAATGTTACCAAAAAGAAACTTTGCAAAAGCCTAAATCCTACCGCGAAACTTTGCCTAATTGAGGGGTGATAACTTACCATTCCAATATGCTTATCGATATTAAAAATTCTTTGATTTGTTCCAGACTCGTGTAATTTGGATAATATGAGTTTTTCGGCTGCTAAGACTATACCATCGTTTCCTTTTAGTCCTATAACCGTACCACTATTTTCAACCGCCTTCATAGCATATTCAACTTGGAAAACCCTTCCATCAGGTGAGAATTGTGAAGCCGATAAATCATACTGTAAATTAAATGGTAAATTAATTAACGACTTTAAAATTATTAATAGGTTAACTTACCCCTGTGCCTATAGAACTCATTTTTTGATATTATTGTAAAATTAGCTTTTAACTGTAAGATGACAAAGCTCTTTCTGTCAAAATTTTTGTTTGTAATAGAATTGAGGTTAGGTTAGTAAATTTTCTCCAAAGTTGCCAAGTTATATCTAAATTTTCAACGTTGTCAAGTCATCTTTCGACCATCAACTGAGAACGCAATTGCATTAGCCCACAACCATTGTTGCCATTTTGCTTTATTTATATCTGACTTTGACGTATTGACGTTCAGTTAACCTAACTTTTTCCACTGTGGGGTATATTTTGAGATTTTTTTTGTAAAATATGAATTAAAACTTAATTTTATAGGCATTTAATGCAACAATGAATTTATCAAACTTTCAAAAGGATTGTAATTGTGGTGAGAGTCATGAAGATATAATTAAGTTTTTAACGGTATGTATAAAAACAGATGTGCTTGGAAGATCATTTTCAAGATTTTTTTTCCAGTTAGGTATTACCTATTTATTATTTTAACTTTTGTTTAATTTTATATACTTAGCTTTTCTCATTTTTTTATATAACTGAACTGTTAGTAAGTTTTAATTTTTCTTCTCATATTTTAGGATATTGTAAACCAAACTTATTCTTACCGAGATAGGTATTTTGAAAGTCATAACATAGAAGATGCAATTAATAAAAATAAAGATGTAGAATTGCTTGTAAATTCTAATTTAGAAATATTTAATAATCATGAAAACCCGCTTTGGAAGCCAATAAAGCAAATTACCATTTTCTCCGAGGAAAGCTTCTCAATATTTACTCCACCTACTCAAAAGATTCTGAAGTATTGTTATCAAAAGCCATAAAGTTGGACCCCAAGTTAGTAGAAGCATGGAATGAATTAGGAGAATGCTATTGTAAGAATGATGATTTAGTAAAGGCAAAAAGTTGCTTTGAAGGAGCTCTTAAAGAGGTAATGAGCATTTTTTTATAAATATAGTTTATAATAAGGCATATACACTATTTGTTGATTTTTAGAAAAGAAACAAAATTTCACTGCGAAATCTCTCAATACTCTTAAGACAAGAAGACTGTAAAACACGTGAACTTAAGTTGGAAAACATTGAAAAAGGTCTTAGTTTTGCCAAGGAGGCTGTACAGCTAGATCCCCATGATGGTTTATCTTGGGCAATTCTAGGAAATGCACACCTCTCTTATTTTTTGGAGTACAGCAAAATCCAAGTACTTTAAAACAATGCTTGGGTGCCTATACACAAGCGGTATTTATACTTAAATTATATAAAAAAACAATGTCCAACATTTTTGTTTTTAGGAGAAAGACATTGTAGCAAAAGCACATCCGATTTACATTATAATAAGGGAATTGTAAGTGTATAACTTGTTTATTATACTGAAAACTTTGTACCAACTATTTTGTAAAATTTTTGTAAAATTAAAAATACAATTTTTTAAAAATTTTACAAGATTTTACAATTTAAAGGGTAATTTTAAACTTGAAACAACTCGGACATTATTTTTCTTTCTATATTTTTTAAATTAAATTTTAAGTAAGTACAGGGTTTTCATTTATATTTTGCCATCCACTTTTAACTATAACCAAGAAGGAAAGAAAAAAACACCTTTTATTAAGGTTTCATACTTTTTCATCTAGTATCTTTTGAAATTGAAAAAAAACAAATGAACATCATAAACTTGAGAAAAATGAAAAGGTAATTTGATATATCTATCTTCTATAGTTTTTAAAATATGACCACTTAAATCTGAAAAATAGTACCTACATATAATTTCCATTATACCTACCCAAGGACACTAGGCTGAAACTGTAGATGTAAAGGAAATTAAATCTAGATTTAAATGGCCATATTTCCGAAACTGTTAAAGATAGACATATTAAATGTAGTATTTTTGTAAAGATGTTAAAAGACCTTTTTAATGGTGACATAATATACAGGGTCTCCCATTAAAAAAAAGTATACCTCCTCATTTTTCTTGGTTTTTGATTTGTTTCTTTTTTTATGCTCACATAATAATAGATGAAAAATTATAAAACTTTTATGCAGGACGTTTTTTTCTATTTTTCTTGGTTACAGTTAAAAGGTGGGGGCAAAATATAAATAAAAACCCTGTACATATATTTTATGTTTTTAGACATTTAAATACCAAGAAGAATTTAAATTAGCTCTTGAATCATTTTATGAAGCATCCCTCTATGATCCTACCTGGGAACAACCTAAAAATAAACAAAATCAGTTGCTGACATACCTACAAGAAATCCAGGAACTTGTTGATATGAAGGGAAAGTTGAAACCTAAAAGGTTTCAACAAATTTTGCGAGTAAGCAATATATATAATACTTTTTTGTTCCTTCGTATTAAAAATTTAATGACAAAAATATAATATCATTATGGTGTATTTTTTTATGTTTTCTATGGCTTTATTGTGGAGTAATAAGATATATTGGGTTCAATAACACAGGTCCACAAAAAAAAAAAAGTGGTGTGTGCTGAGGGTCAGACCCACATAGTCTGTCGTATTTTTCCCGCTGAACACGAATCTGTAGTTAAAATTGGGGTCAAACAGATAAAAATTGAGAAAAACCAGAAAAACCGATAAAAATCACGATCTCGTATTTTTTTCTACATGATATTATTATTCTTATGATTTTCGTCTTTTCCTGACTCTTTTCTCCTCAAATGACCTGTGAAGTGGGTTTCTGCTGCGCTTTGTTCCTTTTTCTTGAGTTTCTCTCTGTAGCATCCAGCAGTAATCTGCAAACATATTTATTCCCCACTGTCCCTGAAATCGCCGTTCAAACTCTTTGAGATCTTGGTGGAATCTTTCTCCTTGTTCTTCACTGAAGTCTCCGTTGTTCTCCGGGAATTGGTCAAGATGCGAATCAAGGAAGTGCATTTTCAAATTCATTAGGCAACCTGAATGCTGAAAGTTCTTTATCATATTTGCTACAATGTTTTTGTAATCAGCATCCTTGGTATTACCTAAAAATTTGGTACACACTTCCTTGAAACTTAGCCACGATGCCTTTTCTTGGTCATCCATGACTGCAACAAACCCTTCATCTTTAAATAACTTTCGGATTTCCGGTCCATCGAAGATGCCTTCTTTTAGTTTAGCATCAGATTTTTGTTTAAAAACAGTACGTAGGTACGTAAAACATTCGCCATCTTTATCAAGAGCTTTGACATACTGTTTAATTAAACCAAGTTTTATATGAAGAGGAGGAATGAGAATTTTGGCTGGATCAACAAGCGGTTTCTTTATTATATTATGCGATCCAACTGTAAATGAAGATCGTGAAGGCCATTGTTTTTTACGTAGTGATTTTTTCGGTCCCTACTGTCAAACATACACAAATAGCATGGATATTTTGTGAATCCAGATTGCTGTCCAAGGATCATGGACAAAATTTTTAAATCACCACATACTTGCCACTTATGTTTTTCATAGTTTATTTTCTTTAAAACAGCTTCGAGGTTTGAATACTCTTCTTTGAGTACAGTGGAGTGAGCTAAAGGTAAAGGAGCGAATTTATTAGTGTTGTGGAGAAGGACTGCCTTAAGACTCTGTTGAGACGAATCAATGAATAACCGCCAATCTTCAGGCTTATATAAATTTGGCTTAAATTCATCGATAAGTCCTTTCACATCAATACAATAGAGTAAATCTTCATTTTTTCAAAATATTTACGAAAGGCTTCTTCCGATTCCGATAAAACGAAACTTTTGTACCTTTTGTCAATAGATTCCTCTTTTTCATATATAGTAGTATAAAGAGTAATTTTTGATGATTTTTCAGTCACATTAAATTTCCAGATTTTAAGAAATAAAATCTACTTTGAATACTATACCGGGTGTCAACGTATCTATTAGACAAGCTATAACTTCTGGAGTATTGGACATATTAAAATGAGACTTGGTATAAGTAAATGGAATGGAAAGAGAAGAATTTTCGCATATTTTATACTTTTTGTTACGCCCGGTTTAATCGGAAATTACCTCAATTTTATATTTTCAAATGGAACACCCTGTATATTTTAACATTGAATTCCAAATAGTAATTTGTCATATTTAAAAGTTTTTACACCTACTTGACTTTTTGAGAGCCATTTATAATATTGCATCTAGGAGGCTATGATCCTTTATTTATTATCTTATTTTTATTCCGATCGCAAGTAAATTGGTTTCGTTAGATTTATCAAAAAAATCGTGTTCTCAAAAGTGCTTGTCTAAAAGGGGTGGCCATTTGAAAAATTATAGTTAGACACGAAAATGTCAATTCGCCAAATTGTTTCTTTTTTATTTTTCAAACTAGTCACAAAATTTTTGCTATTGTATTTTTCTAACATCACCTGAGGTTCCTAGATTCATTTGCGTCCAGTCGTGGCCTACTAGACGGAATATTTCTGACTCTAAAAAAATGAAGTAGGCCTAAAAACTTATCAAAATTTCACAATCTGACTTAGAATTGTCTCAGGAATATAAAAATGACAAAATATACAGGGTGTTCTATTTAAAATTTTTAAACTAAAGCCACCGGAAGTGACTGGAAATGAAAAATGCACGTAGACACTACTCTACTTATATAATTTATCATACCAAGTCTCATTTTGATATGTCAAATACACTAGGAGTTATGGCCTGCCTAATAAATTAGTTGACACCACACCCCTCAAAAAGAACTGTGAGAGCTGTGGTTGACACCCAGTATTCAAATTAATGAAATTATGTAGCTTTGCTATTTATTTTTAGTCATTGGACCCTAAACAGCTTGGTCCATATGGCGGTGGATGCTACACTTCCTCAAGAGGAGAAAAAGCAAAACTTACAGAAGTGCTTTACAATGACTTAACGCCAGGCTTAAATGAGGAAAAAGTTATAGTAGGAAAAGTTATTTGTTCAGTGCGGAACGAAGATACTGTGCCATTGTAAGTGACAAGTGAATCTTAGTCATTTTATTGATTACTAGCCGACTTCGTTGGGCGTTAATATCTGAATTCTTTGTTTAATCATAATAAAATATAGCCTATTGCTTTCCTGAATAGTGTAGCTTTCTGATTGTCAAAGAATTTTCATGATCAGTTTAGGGTTTCTGAAGAAAACCCTTACAAACAAACAAAGTTTAAAACTTAACCTCTTTATAATATTAGTATACTACTTGAGCAAGCAGTTTTGGTACATCGGCGAGTAATAAAATAACAAAACAAGCAGTATTGGTCACGCATGTTTACATGCCAGGATTTAGTTAGATTGTCTCTTTTTCTCACATTGCCTATGTGTTATGTTATTTAGCTTAACCTGTAGATAATTTATAAATAGTGTCTACGAATTTACCACCAAAACCAAAAAGATATTTTGTTTTTTAAACAGTCCAATAAAGGGTGGTCCAAACAAAATGCATGATTTTAATCATAAATAGAGAATCATCTTCATATTCATAGTATTTGTTATTAGGACTAAAGGATTTATAACAGTAATGTAGAAAACAAAATATTGGCGAAATGCTCACCATGGCTTTGTTGGCATACCTCTATACAATGGTCCATATTTTAAATGACTGTGAGACATAATTGAGCTTCAATGACGTTAATGTACCAAATTATTTCACCTTTTAGCTCTTGAATTATTTTTGGCTCTTTAACATACACTTTTTCTTTTAAATACCCCAAAGAAAGGAGTCCAATGGTGTCAAATCACTTGATCATGGTAGTCAATTAACATCGTCACTGCATGATATAACTCAGCCATTGAATTTATTTCTCAAAAGAGCCATTGTTTAATTGGCTGTGTGGCAAGTGGCACCTTCCTGTAGGAACCACATATTGTCATGGTCCAAATTTTTAATTTCTGGCTACAAGAAGTCCATTATCATATTGTTTTAGTTAACACTCATTCATGGTAATTACCTGGCCGCCCTCATTCTCGAAGAAATACGGCACGATGATGCCGCCAGTTCATAAACCGCACCAAACAGTCACTCTTAAATACGGAAATTCTGCTTGTTAATGAATCCACACAGGATGAGATAATTTGCTACATTAACAACATTTAACCTCAATTATGTCTCAAAGTCATTGAAAATATAGACCACTGGATAGAGGTATGCCACCAAAGCTGTGGCAAGCATTTGGTCCATATTTTGTTTCACACATAACCGTCATAGATTCTTCTATCATAATAAAAAATATTAAGACAATTCTATTAAATTTTTTTGCTTTATTTACAATCAATATCGTGCGTTTTGGTTGGACCACCCTTTATATTGATATATATTTTTTAATTTGTATTATAAAAAAAACGAAATATAATACTGTTGATAAAGAGCTGTGTTTCTTGTTAAATATTTTTTTATTTTTATATGAATACAGCATACTATACAGTGGTTGTCTTAAGTTAGGACCCCTCCTCCTAAGTTTTGAGTCGTTTGGTATTTTTCATGAAAATTTGAGGATTTTTAGTAAGACAACATGAACTAAATTTTAGGCAAAAATGACAGATATAATTTTTAAAGAAAAAATTAAATAGAAAGGGGGTCTTGTGGTACATTATTTTAAAGCCTCTAACGAGGACTTTACAACCCTGAAATATAAAGTCAATACCTTTACCTACTACAAAATTTCCAAAACTAATAAAGTTAGATAATGTGGTATTTTCATGAAAAAATACAAATACCAAACATTTCAAAAGTTAGGTGGGGGTCCTGAATTTAGACAAGCACTATATATATTTGGTTCCTTTTTAGTACATTTTGTTCTATTGACAAAGCTGGAACTGTGATTGTTACTACAGTTTTTAACCTTGCTGATGGAAAAGGTGTTATAATAGGAGACGCTGTGTCCATTCCAGAGCCTTTTGTCACTGACGTTGATTTTAGTTATAGAGAAAATGTAAGTATTGCTCATATAATAACGTTTTTAAGAGGATACCGTAGCACGTTAAATTTAGCTAAAACGCGATTCGCTGCCGTTTTTAAATATTTTTATGGAAAAAGTTGTATAGAAAAGTTTATTAAAATGATCCAAAGAATATTGGAAAGTGGTTATGTTTACGGTTTTGTAATTTTGGAAAATTTAATATGTTAATTATAAACATTACCAAAAATTATTTTACTTTCCGATAACACATCTCCACAAAAAAATGAAAGTCCATACCCAAGAATCAGACATATGTATTCCTATGTAGTTTTCGACCTTAAATCCGAATCCAAGCTCAAAAATGGCCCTCCACGTCTGGAATTGGCCACAGAGGCCTCTATATGCCCTGAAATATGGTTTCCGGAATAACGCGGGGTCGAGGGTGCATTCTACAGCCAAAGCCGGATTTGTACTCGACAGGTCTAAGGCTAACTGAATCTCCCTATTTGGGACCGGAAATTACCCCTTAGTTAGGGGCCGAAAAATCATGTTTTAAACGTAGTAATCACAACAGTAATATTTTCATGTACATTTGAATTCTGGATCTTACACTATGCGCGAAAAGTTTATTGCCTGTTGAAATTTCCAGTTTGGGACCGGAGAAATGACCCCTTAGGGGCCAAAAAATCGTGTTTTAGACGTAGCGATCATAACAGTGGGATTTTTTATACTTATAAATTCTGAAACTCATACTGTGCTCGAAAAGTTTTTGGCCACTTAAAATTCCCAGTTGGGGGCCGAAAATGAACCCTAGGGGCCGGTTTTTATCGGTTTAAATCGCGACAAAAGTTTTTTGAGCGCAGTATGTGTTTCAGAATTTAGAAGTTTATACAAATTTCACTATTATGATCGTACGTCTAAAACTAGATTTTCCCGCCCCTAGGGGGACATTTTTGGCCCCAAACCAGGTATTTCAGCTGTCCAAAAACGAGCGCAGTTTGAGTTCCAAAATTTATAAAAATTCCACTCTTGTGATCGCTACGTCTAAAACACAATTTTCGCCCCTAGGGAGTTATTTTCTTGGTCCCAAACTGGGAATTTAAACAGAACATAAACTTTTCGCGCATAGTCATTTTCTTGGTCCCAAACTGGGAATTTAAACAGGCCATAAACTAACATAGTGTAAGGTCCAGAACAAGTAAGGGTGTGAATTCTCGACGCTCATGGCTTTTCGACCAAGAGATACAGGATCGGTTAAAAGCAGTGCGCAATTTGATGCTCAATAAAATGCCGTTTTGTGTTTTAAAAATTCCGAGTACTTCCGAAGATATTCGAAAAACCGGAATTTTCAATTTTGGTTTTTATTGCCTCCTGGCTATATTTGTTAAGATAACTCAAAATTGAAAACACGTTTTCATGGCCACTTTTTCTGCTCTATAATTCAGTGTGATTAAATATTGAGTCTGACGTTTCGGCTTCTGGCGACCATCATCAACTTAATTTTTTTAAATACGGACTGATATTTTTTTCAATTTAATTAAATCCTTTCATCACTCTTAAAACACTGGTATATCGCCACTTTGATATTTTCCGACGTTTCGTACAGACAATTCCATCACCAGAATATTGCATATTTATTTAACCATAATACGGTCCTGAACTACATTTTTAGGTAAAATGGTAAAAAAGAATAAACTTATTACATATTCATAATGTTTAATTGCAACTCATTGGATATCTAACAGCGGAAATTACTTTAATAACAGAAACTTAACCAGCAGGTACGAATTCAAGGGAGAACTTCCATTTAATGCTGATTGGAAAGGGTGGAGGTGCAAAATTATTGGACCTTTCGTTTGACGAAGGGACCTTAACTTCCGAACAATATCTAAATTTGATTAGAAATGATGTCTTAGGACGCCCTAGATAATCAACCTTTGGCAGTATTTCAAGAAATATAGTGGCAGCAAGACGGAGCTCCTGCCCACAATGGAAGGAAAGTAGCTCAATTCCTTTTACCACATATTTCCTAATCAAATGGTTTTGCAAGATGGATCCAGGCAGTTCTCCAGATCTTAGTCCCCTAGATTATTTCCTTTGGGGATATCTTAAGAACCGTTTATTTAAAAATGCACCTCACGACCTTTAAGTACTACTGACAAAATTTGATAAGAGAAGTCGCTGCCATTCCTGCGAGAACAATTAATCGAGCTGTATACAAAGCAAAGTAAGAAAATGCATCGAGGCGGAAGGTTATCTCTTTGAACACTTTTAATAGTGATTAAATTATGTTTTTTTTTTAAATATGGGCATCAAGATAGTATTACAAATTGTTTATGTAAGCTGATTTGTTGTCTACCTTTTGTATCTTATGTCTAATATTCATGAAATTTTCGGTTAATAAAGTAATTTCTGCTGTTAGATATTAATGAGTTGCAATAAAAGATTACGAATATGTAATAAGTTTATTCTTTTTTTTTACCTTCTTACCTAAAAATGTAGTTCAGGGCCGTATTATGGTTAAATAAATATGCAATATTCTGGTGATGGAATTGTCTGTACGAAACGTCGGAAAATATCAAAGTGGCGATATATAGTGTTTGAAGAGTGATGAAAGGATTTACTTAAATTGAAAAAAATATCAGGTCCGTATTTAAAAAAATTAAGTTGATGATGGTCGCCAGAAGCCGAAACGTCAGATTCAATATTTAATCACACTAAATTATAGAGCAGAAAAAGTTGCCATGAAAATGTGTTTTCCATTTTAAGTTATCTTAACAAATATAGCCAGGAAACAATAGAAACCAAAATTGAAAATTCCGGTTTTTTCGAATATCTTCGGAAGTACTTCGGAATTTTTAAAAAGCAAAACGGCATTTTATTGAGCATCAAATTGCGCAACTTTGCCTCCATTTAACCGATCCTGTATCTCTTACGATTTCCGAAATCCCAATGATGAGCGTCGAATTCGAGCCACCCTGTACATAAAAATATCAATATTGTAATTGCTACGTCTGAAACACGATTTTCTGGCCCCCAAGGGGTCATTTCCGGTCACAAACAGAAAAATTAGCCTTAGACCTGTGTCGAGCACAAATCCGGCTTTGGCTGTAGAATGCACCCTCGACCCCGCGCTATCACGGAAACCGTATTTCAGGGCCTATAGAGGCCCTTGGGGCCAATTCTGGACGTGGAGGTCCATTTTAGAACTCGGATTCAGATTCAGCGTCAAAAACTACATAGGAATACATATGTCTAATTCTTGGGTATGGACTTTAATTTTTTTGTGGGGCTGTGTAATCTTTGGATCATTTTAAACAACTTTCCTATGTACAACTTTTTCCAAAACAAATATTTAAAAAACGGAAGCGAATCGCGTTTTAGCTCAGTTCAACGTGCTACGGCATCCTCTAAAAATCTATGTATTATATGTAAAGGGTTTGTTTGCTAATATGTTAAATTATAACTATGGACTTCATTTAATTTTTAAAGGTTAGCTCATACAGACTCGAAAGCGATTTGCGCAAGTTATTAGCTGGTCAGAAAAATTACGTCTTTTTTATGTTCATACAGCTTCGAAAATTCTAGGGATATTTTATTCTCCACTAGGCAACAACTTAACACATTTTGTATTAGTAACCCTTAAGTAGGCGCGGAGGGGTCAAATACAGAGTCAGTGCCGTATTATTCATTAGGGCTGACCTAGGCTACAGCCTAGGGCGCCATAAAACGATAGGCGCCAAACAGGGAGTAATAGGCGCTAGACACGGGGAGTTGTTTTTAAAAAAAGCTGTGAATGCCCTTTTTTTTGGTCATCAAATTTTATTTTGGGTGGTGGGATGGTCTTTTTCGTGGAAAAAAAAGGCGCTCCCGGAATTCTAGCCTAGGGCGCCTCATACAGTTAATACGGCCCTCGTACGAGTGTCCATCGGGAACTGCCGCGATCGATTTCTTGAAAAGTACGCTTTGGAAAATTTTGAAATTTTGGTAACATTATAAAGTCAGTGGGGGACATACAACTAAAATATTTTGACAGCTCTAGCACTTCCGGTTATACCGGAAGTTAATGTCAACTTCTTATTTTAAATGGAACACCCTATATATTATTTTTTTGATTCTGCGTAAAATTCAAAACATAATTTGGGTGTAATATTTTATACCTAAGTCCAACCGTTTTTGACATTTTAAATTTTATGTCAAAAATGACTTTTGCAAGCCATTACATAACCATCAATTTCTTCTTAACAAAAACCTTTATTATGAGTTAGGGTTGTGTTCCTTGTAAAGAAAGAACTTTTTAGTAGACTCTATCGATATTTTCACAATTAATAAATACAGAGTGGTCAAAAATAATCGTTGAAAATCATCACGACAAAAACCTTAAAAGTCATTTTTTTAAAATGGAAACCCGTTCTTTTTATTACTTTATTCTATTAGGAAGTTAAAAATAAGGGTAATCTTTTTCAAAAATTTAATGACAATAACAATGAAAATAAGTACGGGTATGTACGGGGGTAGTTGGCTGTGACGCCGCATTTTGTTGTCAAGGCCAACTAGAAGTAAAAACTAAGCCCTAATTAAAGGCAATGTTAGAATAAATAAATATTAAATTGTTAATATTTCGAAAACTATAAATTTATATAGTTTTAGAAACTGTGATAATATCAATATAGTCTGCTAAAGTAGTTCTTTCTCTACGAAATCCAACCCCAACTCATATTAAAACCTTTTGTTTAGAAGAAATTGATGGTTATGTAATGGGTTACAAACGCCATTTTTGACATAAAATTTAAAATAAGTAAAAAACGGTCGAACATTATACATAAATTATATTTAGAGTTTTAAGCAGAATCGAAAAAAAAATATAATATTTAGGGTGTTCCATTTAAAATAAGAAAGTTAACATTAACTTCCGGTATAACCGGAAGTGGTAGAGATGTCAAAATATTTTAGTTGTTTGTCCCTCACTGACTTTATAATGTTATCAAATTTTCAAAATGTTCCAAAGCTTACTTTTTGAGAAATCGATCGCGGCAGTTCATGGTGGGACACCCTGTATACACCCAAACCGTAAACATCTATTAATCACCTTTTCTTTGTATCTTTTTTAAAACTGCTAAATTGGAAGTATTTTCTTTCAAAAGTATATTTTATAGCAATACTTCGGAAGAATTTAATTATTTTAAAGCTTTTCGTTTTTAAGATAAAAATAAAAACCTTTTTTTATTGCCACTTTTGTACTGTGATATCTTTCTAATGGTTGACTTTTGACCCACTGTTTATACAGCAAACTCCCCTTTATTTTGAACAACAAATCACCTAAAATTTTTGCATTTCCTTTTATTTCACCTGCCTATTTTTATATTTTTTTTTCGCAGAAAATATATCTACTTAGTCTTATGTAAATAACCTTTCCTGTAAGATTAAAATTATGAATTTTAACTAAATATGTAACATAAAATTCCCTTATAATGTGTAACAATTTAACAATTTATTTTTTTATTTAAAACGTATTTAATAATATTTATTTTTGGTTTTAGAATTTTAAATTTAGACTAATAAGAGTAGAAACCCCTGTGATAATGGTAGTGAATTCTAAAAAACTTGGAAGGAACCTACAAGCTGGTGTGCAAATGTCTATATCAAGAAAATTCGACTGACAAACAGAAACGATCTTAGGAGTTTTATCTTTTTTAACTTTGCTTTTAATACTTTTCTTACCCCGCAATAATTTATTTATAAGTTTTTGCTATTTTCCTCACAGTATTTTTTAAAATAAAATATCTAACTTAAAACAAGTTAGTTTAATTTTCTTAACAATTTTTGAGTTTAGTTATTTACATATTTCTGGACTTGGTTCATTTCTAAGATACAGGTCGTTAAATTTCTTTAAAAAGGTCTGAATTTTTGAAATATCTTAAAAACGCTTTTACCGATTTGGATTAAATTTAGTACAGTAATTTAATGTAATGTAAAGGCGCTTGTAAAGCTCTACCTAGATTAGCATTATTGTGTCCAGTGGCGCCTCAGTGAGCACAATAGTCAGTATTACTGAGAAAAATTTTATATTTTTTTTCGATTAAGCTTAACATGCAATTTTTAAGCCTCTCGTATTTTCTTTGTACTTCGCTTTGTTTTCCAAGAAAAATAATTGGAGCCACTTTAGGTGATACTAAAAAGTATTTATAAGCAGCATAAAATAAAATCCTAAATTAAAAAAGAAACAATTTTGACCTTAGTAAAATAGGAAAATTACGATTTTCGTTAAAATACACGATTGCTCATTTATTTTAAAGCAAATAATTGTTTATTTTTGCTTTTTTCCATGTTGCTTTGGGTACTTTTTTAAATAAATTAAAGTGGCTTTATTTTTTTTTAACTAATCTAGATACAAAGAAAATACTGGGGACTAAAAATTTTTGATTGCTTAAACATAGTAGTCTTTTTTCTTAATAATGTTGGCTGTGGTGCCCACTAAGACGCCACTGAACCTAATAATCTTTATCTAGGTAGAGTTTTACAACGGCTTATTACATTTAATAAGTGTACCAAATTTCATCTAAATCGGTTAAGAGGTTTTTTAGATATTTAAAAAACATAGTCCTTTTTCAAACTTAAAGCCCTGTAACATATCTCGGAAATAAAGTAAGTCCAGACATATGTTTATGCATGGAACTTTTTTCACAAAAACCTAAGAAATCACTCCCTTATGTTTCGTACCGTAGTTAGGGAACACCCGGTATAAAATATATACTGGGTTAGTAAAGGGTACTACAGGTATCCCAGTTTTGTCCTACACGTATCTTTTATTTTTTTTAATTTTTTTAATAGAATGACCCATTTATTTTTATTGCAATAAATTGCGCAGGCCAAATTTAATAAGTCCACAAACTTTCAAAATTCCACTTTTACTAGCTGCTAAGATATGACAACACCCCATTTGTGCCAAAAGTTTAAATGCGCTCAAATATCTCTAAAACGGCTTTAGTTGCGTTTACAAATTTCGGTTTTTGAAGGTTTCTGGGCAAGTAGAATTAAACAGTGATATTGTTATTGTTGCCAGATTTTTAAGTTTTGTGATACACATAATATTTTTGATGTTTTAAATGGATTACCCTATTTATTAATTGCAATAAAAACAACTTCCAAGTTATGACAATACCGCAATTTTATTAAACTTTGACAACAATGCTCAGTGATCAACTAACATACTATTTGTTAGAGGTGTAGTGTATTATATTTAGGCAACTAATAAGAAAAACGTTTTTTAAATTAAATGGGGCATTTCATTTAAAAAATAAAAAATATACGTGTACCACACAACTGGGAAATCAGGCGCCAGTGTCGATATCACTATTGAATTGTACATGTCTAAAACACCCTATAGATACCGAATAAGGTAAATGTAGCTTTAGCGGTTTTAAAGATAATAGAGAATTATTGCAAGTTGCCTTATTAAGCTCGGGAATTCCTAATACCGGCCTTATTTAAATAGTGCTTGTACCCATAATTTAGAGTTATTGCAAATCATGTTGACAGTGCCATTAACCTAAAAAAAGGGAAACATTTTAGTGGATTTTCTTTATTTATTGTTTTGTGTTGTAGGGATTTGTTTAACACAATTACAGAAATACATTTGTGGAAGCAAGGTTTTAAGTATTTTTACTTCTAAAAACTTTTCGATTTTGTGGTCGGCAGCCGTTCGGTTTACATGAACAGTTCCAAAGTTAAAATAAGACCAAAATAAGGCACGATCTAAAATCGACATAAATAAAGTCGGGCACTATACTTATTAAGGGAGCCCTTATCCTACCACGCATCTGTGCAAGCTCAGATGTCAAAATAAGGCCGGTATTATTAGTGCCTGGCCTTATTTCACTGTGCAATAATTATCTATTAAAAAGTTGCGGTACTTTTTATTAACCCAAAATTATTAATAGATATATTTACAATATTTTTAAAATGGATTTTTTAATTGTCTGTGAAAGTTGTCAAAGGTTGAACCAATATTCAAATCAATCTGTATGGTAGACAAACATTTTTTTAGATTTAAACGTGCAGAAATAAACGTCTTAAAATAACTAATGGTCACCTCCCTTTAATTTTTCAAACTGATTAATTTAAAAAGTTAAGACTTAAGTTACGCGCACTTACGGCGGCATCGGACGGACGGTACGGATCGAAAAAAATTAGTTCCATTGAAATTAAATGAAGTAGCGCACGAATATAGCACTAATCTATGTGGCTTACACATAGGTTTCGAAAGAATGTTATTATTTTTATTTTCATCAGTTTGTTCACTGATCAAGTCTTAAAAAATACCACTCTTATTATTCCGTAAAATTGACAGATGAAAAGTTTAATATAGCTGCTACGCACCATTTTGGGAATGCAAATAAATGGAAAAGGGGGTCTTGTGGCACATCATTTTAAAGCTCCTGACGAGTTCTTTATAATTCTAGAATATAAAATCAATACCTTGGTCTGCGAAAAATGTTTTATACATTGTTTTTGTCAAACTAATCTTTTTCAAGTTATTCGCAATTAAAAGTAACAATTTTTCGACGAAAAAATCGACATTTTTAATGGGCTTTTCGAGAATAACTAAAAATTTATACATTTTATCAATAAAACTGTGCAAAGCAAAATTGTAGTCTTTAAAAAACCAACAAAACTCAGTAATTAAAATTTTTTGGGACTAATAAGAACCGAGATACGGGGTGTCAAGTCAAATAACAAAAAATTGCTGTATTTTTCGAGGACAACTCACCCAATCTTTTTTAAAGTGCATGATTAGGTTTCTCTCTTTTAAAAGAAAGAAGTCTCTAGCATAAAAATTAGGCGAGTTAAAATAAAAATTAAGTTGGTACCCAATGTTTTTACGAAAAATCAATAAAAACGGCTCCCTTACTACCCGTACTAATTAAAATTGACCCTTACCCTTATGCATTTTTTTATATATGTATTGCTTAAACGTTTAAGAAGTTTGATAAATTTAAAATGCGTAATTTCAAAAATTGGAGCTTAAAGAGAAAACCATTTTTCACAATGTCGATTTTTTTCAAAATAACTTTAAAAATACTCTGGATAAAAAAAATTATGAATTACAGAATTGCAGCTTTTGTAATTACTAAAATATCTCTGTACGTAGATTTTCTGTACAGTGTATATTTGACGAGATATAGCCATTTAAAACCTCTATTTACGAACGAGCACCACCTTTTTCGAGCCCTTTAAACTCACCCCATTTAAAAACCAAGAAATCTTAAGGAATTTAATGTACAGGGTTTTATAGCTCCTAAAAATACCCACAAAACCGTTTTTAAAAAAGCTTTCTACGTCCTATTTTGGTTAAAAATGTTTACGTTTAATCGCGAACTACTTGAAGAATATTAGTTTTACAAACAAATATATACAACATTTTTTGCTTAGAATTACCTTATTAATCGTTTCTTGTGATTAAAATAAAGTCAAAAATTCCACCCCCTAGGGGGTGCCAACCACCCCCAGGGTTTTGACGCTCTTCGGTTCGATACAGGTTTTGATCATTGGGCTATTTCTTATGTTCAGTTAAAATTTCAAGTAAATCCATGAAGGACCAAAAAATGCCAGGTTTTAACTTTCTTTGAGCTTCATTTCCTGTACAAGTATAAATATTCATGGTAGACTCTTCAAAAGAAAACCCGCATCAACGTTTTAAAAGTGTTATTACAGATGGATCCACATTTAATTCATTTTGAAAGTTATACCGCAAAGTACATACACAAAAATGATAAAGTAAATAGACCCTTTTGTAAACAATGATTTATTGTAACAAAAATATTCAACCAGACGACTTTCTAGTTCCACGCCGCTGTCTTGTCACCGGTTTTATGGCAAAACAGAGGCGAAATTAGAGGATGTTTTTTAAGTACGTGACGCGTGTTTTAGCAGTATTTTTTTATTTATCTAAAAATAGGAAATCAGCCTCTGTCAGCGCTATGTGCCTTCGAAAAGGTTTGTTTACTTTATCATTTTTTGTGTACTTAGCGGTGTTGCTTTCAGAATTAAATAAATGTGGACCCATCTATACCTTGAAGTGCATTTCATAACTGAGCCAGGGACTATAATTTCATTTTTTAAGTTTGAAACTTTTAAATTGGTCCGTTCAAAAAATGCAAGGTTCTTTATCCAAATTGGCACCATTATGTATTTTGCACATCAACGACGAGGAATATCGATGTGTCAATGACAATTAAATAAAATAACATTATATGAACCTGTTATACTCGTCTGTAATTAATCAAAATTCAAATTCATTAAAATTGCAAAATTTATTTATTACCAAATTAATTACAATATTACTAATAAAACTAATACTACGATTTTCTTATAACTAAATTATGCATAAAAATATATACAAGTGTTTCGGATACAACACTAAGCGTTGTCCTCTGTAGGAGTAGTATAAATATATCACAATATTTTTATCACATTTTAACAGGAACCCACTTCATATGATAAGTGCGCTTCCGCGATTTATATTGCTATTATATAACTTAAAAATGTGTTTATTTGGGTATTTATCTTATTAAAAAGTCGATTTTTGGAGCAGTATTTAAATAAACAATAATATGACGTTGTCTGAAATTGTATAGTATAAAAAATATCATTAATCATACACTGGTGGAAAAAATAAAGGATACAAAAAAACTCCAAATTTTTTGACGTTTTTCAAAGTGGCTGTATTTCGGTTACATATCATCGAACTTAAATTTAAAAAAAAGTATTTAAAAGCTTGAAGTTTCTAGTTTTAAGATCTAACGATGAAAAAAATTTTCAAGCAACGTGTTCCTCGCAATCCTAATGAATGCCGAAACGATTTGTTTTTCGAAATTTTTTCGGTATTTTTTTTTTGTTTAACAACTTGGGAATGTACATACATTTACATATCAACCATTATATGAATCGGATAACTTGTTCATTGAGCCTTAATTTGTTTTTTTAAGTTCGATATGATTACTACCTTTTTTCTTTAACAATCAATATCTCAGCAACCGCTGATTGCACAAGAAAATTAGGAATGGTTTTAAAATCTTGAATAAATCTCCCACAAAAATCGGCTATGGTTTTTTGAATAAAAAAATGTTTTTATTTTTTACGTTAATTTCAAAAATCAAGAAAAAAATGGCCTTTTGTGGCTTTTGGGATAATCAGGTGCTTAATTAAAAATATAGAGAACGCCAATAATGTTAACTGTGCCTTTTACAGTTCAATATGTTTTTTGAAAACCCCACAAAATTTCGATTCAATCCATCGAGCCGTTTTTTTGTTTTATTCGATCAAATTTTTGAAGGATCCCGATTTTTATTTTAAATGACCATAATCTTTAACCCAATGCAACAAAATATTTTAAAGTTTTTTATACATTTTTATTAATAAAAGTGTTTACATTTAAGTGTAAAATAAAAAAATAAATACATATTTTAAAAAATGGTGTTTCTTGAAAAATTTCTGGTTTTTCTTGTGTTTAAAATGACTTCATTATTTTTTTATTATTTTTTTATTTTTTTGAATTTTTTCCCATTAATTTAAAGATCTAGGCATAATAAAAATATCAAAATATTTGTTTAAATTTTGTTAAAAATCATGATCATTTAAAGTAAAACTCGTTATCCTTCAATTCTTTTCAAAAATTTAATCGAATAAAACAAAAAAAAAATGTGGTGTTTTTGTAGGCATATTGAAGTGTAAATCCATTTTTATACGAAATACAGCCAATTGAAAAACCTTTAAAAAAAATTGTATCCTTTAATGTTTTTCCACTAGTGTAGTCATTTCTAATTTTGTAAGGTTTATATTGCAACTTTGCGGAAAGTCTTAAAATTATTGTAAAAATTGCATTTATGATTTTAATAAATAATTATTTTTCAAATTTTATAGAAAATTCAAACGCGAAGCTTTTTTCTTGGCTTTAACAATATAGAAAAATATTTTTGTGAAAACGGAGCAGAAAAGTATATAGAATTTTAAGCCACCTATCATGTTTAACTTTTTTTTAAAGAGTTAGTAATATACAGAAGGATGCATTAAAAAAAAATGAAATTTAAATAAGTTTAATATAAGTAATATTTTGTTTCCAAGCTAATATAAATGCGCACCTAATTATTAGTAATCCCCAAACATCATCAAAAAAAATATGATTTATAATTTATTAATAAAGTTATACTAACTAAATACAGTGGGTCCGCCTAAGTTCTCTACATATGGAAAACTCTTTTATTATTAATTTTACGAAAAAGTTTTTCCTTATAAATAGTTCTGCATGGTCTAAAACTCAAAAAGCAATAATTAGATATTCATTTTTTTTTTCAGTAGTGTACGAGGTATCTCAAAAACATGAATTTTATTCAAGAGGAAAGTACCGTTATTTTGAAAAATATCGAAAATTATTATAAAGAAAAATGTTTAGAAATTAAAATAACTCTTAAATATGGAAACTCATTTATTTTCAAGAAAAAGTGCTTTTTATTAATTTTTATGATAAAACGTTTTGTAAATACTTATTTTAAATGTAATATCTATTGTTACTTATAGTTTTTCTTTTAAATTTATATTGTAAATTATTATTGATATTGTAATTGTAATAAATAAATAATAAAATAAAAATAAAATAAAATAAATAAATAAAGAAAGCTTAAGAACTGTCAAAACAGTGAAAAGTCACAGAAACGCTCGCTATCGCATAAAAAGTTAAAGAAATTCGTTTTTCTTGTAAATGAACGAGCTTGCATATTTAAGAGTTATTTTTAATTCTAAACATTTTTCGTTTATAACAATTTTCGATATTTTCAAAGATAAGTCTACTTTCCTCATAAACAAAATTTACATTTTTGAGATACCTCGTCTAATAAAAAAAAATATATATCTAATTATTGCTTTTAGGTTTTAGACCATGCAGAACTTTCTATAAAAACAACTTTTTTCGTAAAATTTATAATAAAAAGTTTCCTATATGTAGAAAACTTGGCGGACTCACAGTATACCATATTGCCTCTTTAAAAAATACGCATCTAAAATCTAAAAGATTATGATCATGCCGAAGCTCTGGCTAGCACAATGTCACATGTCCAAATTGTATTTTTTTATTGTCTGACTACATATTAATGTTGTATATTTGCAGAAGTAAAAAGTAACTTTAGCTTGTATGTTAAAAGTTGCAGTTCTAAAGTTCTTTTTATTTTATAGATATAGTAAAAAGTCGTGTTTATTTTAGATGGTTCAGGCTTTGTTTGAAATTTCCTTAAATAAAAGTTGCTATTTGACATATTTAAGAGGTATGTTAATTTTGCGATTAAGTCAGCAAAGAAACAGAAATAATTAATCTTAACCATAGTTAATTATTTTTTTTTTAACTGAAGAGTAGGTTCGAACAACGTTGTAACTAACACTTTATTAAGTTTTCAGGAGGATCAAAAAATCTATAGAAGTATAATACAATAATTGAAGGTTTTTTTGTCAAAAACAGTCAATGTTAAATTTTCAATATTTTCAGTATATTAAAAAAATACTTTATTAACCCTTATGGCTAACTCTTTACATTTTTTTGTAATATGTTCGCAAATAAAGCAGTATTTTTCGCATTTAGTTATTATATATTTGAAAGTTCTATAAGCATCAGTTTTTTTTCTAATATATAGTATTAGAAATTACATTAGTTGTTTTTGCAAAAAAACCTTCAAATGTAACACTTTTTATACACGGTAAGCCAAATAGAATCGTCAACAGGCAATGCTTGAAATGGATACAGTTTAACGCAAATACCGGCATGTAAATATGTCAAAGAGGATGACTAATTGTGCTTGCTTTGTTGTTATTTTACTGGCCAATATACCTTTGAGTTAAGCTATACAGTATACCAAATATCAATATAGTAGGCCCTTTTACGGCCGAGAATGCCGCATAGGAGCCTTTAAAAGCTAGATGACTATGGTGCCTCCAATGATTTAAATATTATTCTTGAAATTGGGTGCCTCTAGCGACAAGGCACTTTAGTAGTAAAGTACACCGGCTAAAAACATTACTTGTCAATATTTTTGACCCTCCTTGCATTATCCCCCTCTTGACGCCCTTAACTGCTTCGTAACTTACAACGATTTTCCAAAACTTCCGCATTTTTTAACATATTATAGCATCTTAGATACTTAGATATGTGGTGAACATCTACTTTTAGATTTTAGTCAGCTTTACTAAGAAAGAACAAATAAAACTGTGAAGTATGTCTTTCTTTTACTTTGATGTTTTTTTTTACTTTGATTGGTTTGCCACTGAGAAAAGTTTTATATGCGCCATTTACTATGATTTAAGGTATTTCGCAATGAAGACCACAAATCGACATAATGAAGAAAATGCAACAATGTACGCCCATGAATTCTCGTGCGCAGTGCGCTACCACTTACAATGTTGTTTCGTGGAAATTTAACCAAATAAAAAAATGTATTTTATTTATGGGGGATATTTAAACGAAATGGGGGATTTTTTCTGTTCGTTCGTTCGTTCGTAGCTGTTATAGGTGCCGTTCAACATGATCCTGTGATTAATTCCATTTCACACTACTTGCGAGTTATAACGTTGTTCGAGCCGAATCTTGAAATTTAACTTTTTCAAGTTTTACTCCAAAATCGTACAATGGTATCTTATAAATTACTTTCCCAAAGTTTCAAAAAATTGTCCAGCACTTCTTCAAACCATTTTTTCTTAGCAGGATCCTCAATCGCTACACCCAGCGACTTCATCTGCATTTCCAAAATGGCTTCATTCCTAAGCATATTATTTAACCTACTTAACAATCTAGAGTCACCCTTGGTTTTAAGTAGCGAAGAATACGTAAATATAAAATAATTTTGACGTAGTTTCGTCGATGCCCAGCTCTCAACTGTTTTATTACCACTGGCCACTTTAATTAGTCCCAAATGATCGGCGTACCATGGACTGAAATACTGGTTAAGTTCCATTTCACTTATATGGGAAATTCCTTGGTTCTTGAGCCGATCCTTTACTTGGTGATATTTAGGTTTGTTAAATACGAACACCTGCAAAAGAAAATAACTAAATTATTACGAAGAAAGGTGTATGAAGGCCAATGTCTTTTGCTTTTTTTCTTGTAACAAAATATATAGTAATCATGGAGCTTGTCATAGATTAAGTTTTTACTACATATATCATCCCAGTGCTGAAGTATTTGCAAACACTATTTTGGCACCTACATTTATTAGCAAAAAATTTGTTTATTTTTATAAAAGTTGGTGCATGGCCCACAAAAATTCCTAAAACTATTGTAGAAGAAGTTTAGTAAAAACCAAAAATATACGGGTCTTAGTAAACTGTGATGCCAAACTATTACGGTAGAATCATCTTATGAAATAAACAAAGTTTATATAAACAAAAAAGGGTCCGCAAAATTTTCGTTTCCAAGATACAGGGTGTTAAACTTCTTAAAAACTTTAAAATTTGGAAAAACTTATTTGGGTAAAATTTGTTAGACTAGGTTTAAAAAATTACAATTATATTTAATTGTAAAAGGAATAATTAAGATATTTATAAGAACCATTTCTTAAAATTTTAACAACCCGCATCTCGAGAATAAAGAATTTGCGGACCATGTTTATATGAACTTTTTTATTATTTTAATAAAAAGATTCTATAATAGCAGTTTGGCACCTCTTTTACGAACGTAGAGATCATTAAAAAAGGAAACCCTTATATTAGATATTCACGATTTGCGACCAACTTCTTCTGTACTTATGAAGGCTAGTAAAATATTTTTTTCATTTCAGGAACTTCCGGTTATACCGGAAGTAGATGTCAACTCCGTTATTTTAAATAGGACACCCTGTATATTATTTATTTTTTGGATACTGCGTTAAATTAAACATAACCACATTTACTTAAACAGAACCCTTAAATAAAAATTGGTTTGTGTTTCACATAGAGAAAAAAATCTTAAGTGGATTGTGTTGTCATTTTGACAATTAATAAATGGTGGTCAAAAATAAAGGTTAAAAGTTACGTTGACATAAATCTTAAAAGGCAGATTTTTAATGGAAAAACCCCTTTTACTACTCTATCCTTTTTAGCATAAAAATAAGGGTTTGTGTGTACAAGGATGTCTGTGGATGTTCTAAAAATATGTAGCTGTTATAATATTAATCTATTCCAAAAATGCTGTTAAGTACGGTCGGTTTGGCCATGACATCGTATCTCGCCGTCATGGCGTTAAAACTTCTTTATCTTTCTCTTATTTTAATCAATGTATGTCCATCGTCGATAGAACATTTATATAAAATACCGTATCTGTATGCTTGGAAATCATTAGTTAAAAAAAAAAAGAATGATTTTAAAAAATCATGAGGTATACCTGCCCAGCTCTACTATGCGACCAAAGCACGTATTTATTGTTTGACTTCTTGTTTGGGCAACTAATAAAATTTTATCTCTTGTGACCCTTTTTATTCTGGTTTGGTCACCTGGACAAAATGCATAATATTTTCTTTTGTTTGGTACCCTAAATGCGTGCATATAATTTAATAATATAGACAGACATAAATATATGTTTGTTGTAAGTTTCGCTGTGTAGAACAATGCAAAATATTAAGTGGTATATATTGTTGTAATCGCAATAAAAAATACAATTTTTTGAGATACTCAGATACGGGTGTCTCTCTTTAAAAAATGCAAGTTTGTGTTATATCTCAAAAATTAAAACATTTATATTTATTTTATGTACGCCACTGGATTTTACGTAAAAAATTATAAAACTTCTGTATTTGAAGTTTCTTTCTATTCCCGTAAGGGTCCGAGTAATAAACCATAATAAAAATCGACCAATTTTGAGAATCACCCTGTATCTTCTAAACCAATCAAGTTAGCCTGGATCTGATTGCACCATTAAACTAAACACTAAAAAAGGATAATGGGACACGTATCTTAGTTTTTTGTATCTCTTAGTGTGCATTTACAAATTTGATAAGTGAAGTTTAACCAATTGTTTAAATGTCAATTTGAAATTTCAGAATTGGTTGTAAATGTATAGCAGTTAGTGTACATTTACAACCAATTTGGAAATTGACATTTAAACAATTGGTTAAACTTCACTTGTCAAATTCAAATTTGATAAGTCAAGTTTAACCAATTGTTTAAATGTCAATTTGAAATTTTAAAATTGGTTGTAAATGTAGCATTACCGTTTAGCCTGTACCCTATAATACAAACCAAAAAAACCACCCTTTACAAGTTTACCCGATTATCGGAGTATGTGAGATTTATGGGAACTGAATAAAGTTTTTTACTATTGCTGACTAATACCCTTTACAAAACGATTAATATTCAAATCATATAATTGGATCAATTATTTTCCGACAAATATAGTACTACTGCTTTTTACTTTCTTTCGCCGTAAATGTCATGTTATTGTTCATAATAAAAGTAATGTAATACTGCGTGTTGATAATTAAAAAGAAGTTTTTAATTCAGCGGCGTTACGTAAAAGAGGATTCTGTGGGGCCACTCTCCAGAATAAAATATAAACGTACAATAAACTTTATAAAAAAGCTATATTTACTTAAAATAAATAATTGTATTTATTTTACAAATATAAGTTTAAAATAAAAATTTGTTTTCAAAATAGTACGTTTTCAGTTTTACAAAATTTGAGTTTTTGAAGTGATACTAAATGAATTTCGGAATTTATTGTCTAATTTTAATTATTTATACAAGGTTTGAGGCAGTTCTTTTTAACACGAACGACTGACTTAAGCAAAGTCAATGAAAGTCCCAAAATTCTATTAGTATCTCTACTAACAGATTGTCTACCACATTCGGATAGAGTTTGTGAACATCAAAAAGTTGTGTTTAACTCACTTATGGCATTGTTCGCTAAAGCCGCGTCCAGACTTGCTACAATTCGCCAAACGCCGTTAAAACAAACCAACCTATTTGCTTGCTCCTTTGATGCAAAAACCGACAAGCTCTGAAACACCGCGGAATTATAAGTCAAGACCTTGAAACGACGTGAATTCCGTCTACGTCCACGTAGCGCTATGTGTGGCTATGTGGCGCGCTATTCGGCGCGACGAATTGTTGCAATTCTGGACGCAGCATTAAGCTTCCGACACAGCGAGCGGAGACGGGACATCAGCGGTATATCTACGCCTTTTAATTCACTAAATTATTGCCTAGCATCAAGGAAAATTTACTATTTAATAAGGAGCGCTCGATTTTTTATATTTGTCCGAAAATTTTGTGACGTCACCTTTTTTGCCATAATATTTTTTTATCTGACAAAATAAAGCAATATTTGCATATCATAAAATAAAATCACTAAAAAAACATTTAAAAAATGTATCTTACCCTTAACAACTATTGAAATATAAATTCCCTGTAAAAATATCCAAAGGTCAGTGACCCTTGTTTACAGGTTTTAAAATTCTCTTTAACTGCAGTACCAATAACTACTCAATTTAACTATAAACAATAAAAACTAAACATATATAAAAGTCCAATGACTAAAAAGCATAAAAATAACACCAAAACTTCGAAAAAACCTTCCAGTACGATTGTAAACAAAGAATTACGGGAAAAGATTACGTCACAAAATTTAGTGAACATAGGCTTAAATGGGATCGAGCGCTCCTTATTAAAAAGTTTATTTTCCTTGGCTTAGTGTTACGTCGCCGTCTCGCCCGGCATGTCACGGACGTGTTTTCATATGACATTGACGCGCTGATGTCCCGCTGCTGTCCCGTTGCCGCTCGCTGTGTGCCAGAAGCTTTAGCAAA
The DNA here is from genome assembly GCA_014170235.1 of Listronotus bonariensis. Classification (NCBI taxonomy): domain Eukaryota; kingdom Metazoa; phylum Arthropoda; class Insecta; order Coleoptera; family Curculionidae; genus Listronotus; species Listronotus bonariensis. Next base: position 15,504 of record JACEGR010001744.1, on the reverse strand, counting down.
TGTTTGTGTATTTCCTCTTATTGCTTTTTTCAATAGTAAATAGCGAAAAAAATATGTTTTTAAACTTTAAAATCAACCATCTTATTTTTAATTCTATGGTGGAAAAACTGCTTTTTCAATTTTATCTAGTGAAAAAGTTATGATTAGTAAGTTTATTAATCAAAAACAGAATAATAAGCTTTAAAAAAATGATATGTATGTTGTACGTAATTTTTTGCTTTTCTATGTGGAGCTCCTTATGCTGAACAAATCACGCCGCCAGTGTTTTAATTTTATAAGTAATGGCTTAAGATTGTCACATATCATGTATTGTTTAAATAAAAATTACGTAAGAGCTATTAAACATATCTATACATACATGATTAGTTTTTAACATAATATTATAAATTAATATTGTTTAGTATTATTGGTGATATACAAAAAAATCCACGACGTAATGTCTACCTTCTTTTATTGCCCTGTATTTAAAAGTACCCATACAGTGTGTCTATACGTAAAGTTGGCAGGACCGCCGAGAGCCATGCCGGGCCGCATATTCAGTAAAAGCAGACGCTCTAGACTTCCAGCGGCTCTTCGGCTCTTTCCAGATTTTCTCCGCAGTGGTTTGAAGCGCTACAAACAGTCATAAAAAACTGTCACTGGGGGTCATTAGTTCTGGTTAGTTAACTCTTTTTATTTTAATTCGCTTTATTAAGGAATTTAAAAAAGATTTGACTAACCAGAACTAATCATGACCCAACAGCAGACCTTCTAGCCCTAGACCTTCCGTCTGCTGCTATCGCGTCGCCGAATGCAAATCGCCCGTCTGCTGTTACTGAATATGCTGCCGGGCCCCGGTACAACGGTTACGGGCCCCTCAATTACCAAAAAACCCCTAAAAAAGTTCAAGGGCAAAAAAATTCTCTTGGTTCATATTGAACTTGACTATTTACACGTAATAGTATGATTCGTAGTCGAAATATGTAGATTCTTTGATATGTAATTTGTCTAATTACTCTAACAAAAAAAGTCCGGAGTATAGATGGTTACAGGCAGTACTCTATAATCCCACCAATTCGATAATCCGACATCGCCCTGCAAAACGTTTATCGGATTACCGCGGGTTCACTGTATTATGTTTTCAAACATTTATAGATTGGACAAGGTGATTCTTAAGCTGTACGCATAAACTTGAGAATTATTTCAAACAATGACTAATTATAAAAACAAAAATTAGTAAAATATTTCTAGGTAGTGAAATAATCAATTATTTTAAATTAAATAAAATAATGCGAATTATAAAAATAAATAATAAAAAGTATTTTTTTATCTTTGGACAATCCACAAGGGCTTAAAGCCTAAATACTAACGTACCGTGGGTGTCTTCAGCAAGGTAAGAGGCGGTATGTTAACACGGGACAAACTTGAAGATTGTGAAGGGAAGAGAAGACCTCCGCGGGCAGCAGGTTCCACAGTCTAGAAACTTTAGGAATAAAAGAATAAACAAAGTGAGAAGTTCGGGGCCTGTCCAGTTAGACCGCATAGGGATGCATACGTGCGGTACGACGAGTTTCTCTGTTGGGAGGTGCAAGTGGGGGAATTATACTGGATGATTTCTCGAAGCAGAAGCCTAGGAAGTACCTATAAAAAAGCGATAGATCCTCTACAGCCCGACGATGGGCAAGAAAAGGAAGGCTTTCTGAAAGTAAAGAATCGTTAATAAGGTAAACAGCTCTCTTTTGAATGGAATGAAGAATGCTACGTGTTGTGGGGGACGCCATTCCCCAGATATGAAACCAATATTCCAGAGGCGGTCGGATTGGGAATACGTACAAAGTGTATAAATTAAAAAGGGGAAAAATACTTTTTCGCTCGAAAGAGAAATCCAAGCTGCATCGCTCTGCGTTTGCTATCCAAGTCAGGCTTAGAGATTGGTGTGGGAACCTAAAAACTAAAGTGGAGGGTACTTTTGTCAGCAAAATTATGAATGGAATTTGTTGTAAAAGAGAGAAGGTGGTTGATGTGAAGAAGAAAAAAGTTGGTGTTGGTACTGAACCCTGAGGCATCCCAGCATTAATTTGGTGAAAAATTTGAGTGACCATCCACAATAACTGAGATACGTCGATCAAACAGAAAACTAGAGCGGTGAACAGAGTTTTGTTAGAAGACCATAGGAGGGAAGTTTATTGAGTAGCGCGTAATGCCAAACCTGGTCGAAAGATTTGGATATATCAAGAGCAATGATGTGAGATTCACCTAGAAACTCATGAGACTTGTTCCAGTTGTGCGATACGAAGAAAAGAAGATCTGCTGTAGATCTCTTGTGACGAAATCCATATTGCCTGTCATGCAATATTTTGCGTTTCTCTAAAAATATTTTGCGATTTGCGAATTAATAAATTTCTCCATTACTTTACTAAGAACTGAAAGAAGTTAAATGGGTCTATACTTAGATGGAAGAGTTTTAGATCCTTACTTGAAAATTTTGAAAGGTTGAACACGTGCAGCTTTCCCGCTCTCCGGAAAAATACCCCTGTCATAAGAAATTCGTAAGAGCTGAGTCAAAATGGGTGCAAGTTCTGGAGCACATTTTTTTAAAACAACTGTTTGTATGCTCTTCAGCCCAAACGATTTCTTGGTGTTAAAAGAAGAAAGGATACCTTTGATGTGTTCCACCTTAAAAAATAATATCGAGCATTTTATGGGGCAAGAGTCGGAATAGGATAATTTGCGGAAGGGACAAAGGTAAAATTGGCAGCAAATTGTTTATAAAATAGTTTCACCTTTGCTTTACAGGTAGAAATAATTTTATCTTCCAAGGTTAGTGGTGACAAAACTGATACAAAAATTCCTACCTATATTTTTTTGACAAAGAACTGGAAAGATTTCCACCATTTTTATTTGAGCAAAAAGTTTATATAGCTATAATGTTTATATGCAATTATCAAAGGAGTCTTTTGCTTTTATGCTATCCTGTCGATTTTTGGACTAGGATTCTGTAGAAATTTCTTGTGAAACTGGATGTTTGTCTAGCTTAATCAAATGATTTAGAAAACCATATTTTTTTATTGGGAAATAATTTTAAAATAAATAGTTTTTACATAGCTTTATAAAATTAATCGCCTAAACTTTTTGTTCTTTGTCATGATGATAATGTAATGGTATTCCCAATAGTACACTCTACTCAGTTGTCATTCATTTTTACGCGTTTCAAATTTCAATTACGGCCTAGTGATTATACAATATTATTTCTGAAGCAAAAAATAGGTTAGTACTTTATTTTAAATTATAAAATATAATTTGTTCATAGAATTTAACTTTTTTGTTGAATTTTCAGTAATTACTTATCTCCCTAATAGTACAGGAAAGGAAGCTCTAGAAAGGGTAAAACCAGGCAATTCTTCGGTCCTGCATAGATTGACTTTAAATTTTAACAGAACGTAGGGTATAGCCCAAAGATTAAAACCTGTATCGAACCAACGGCGCAAAAACCTTAAGGTGGTTGCCACCCCTCATAAGGGGGTGGAAATTTTTATTACATTTTAACCCCAAAAAATCCATGAGTGATTCTTAGCAAAAAGTATTTTCTACATTTTTTCATAACACCAATATGTTTTAAGTTATTTGCGATTAAAAATAACAATTTTTCGACGAAAAAATCGACGAGACGGTTTAATGGGTTTTTGGCGAATAACTCGAAAATTATGCATTTAATCAAAAAATTGTGAAAAGGAAAATTTTAGGTTTTAAAAAGAAAAACACAATTCTTTTAGTATAATTTTTCTACGACCAATACTAACTAAGATATGGAGTGTTAATTTTTATCTTTTTAAGGTCAAATACAAAATTTGATGGTTTAAAAGTCAAATAACGGGACAATACTGCATTTTCGAGGAAAATATATCACTTTTTTTTTTAAAGCACATAATTAGATTTTTCTTTTAAAAAAGTCATCAAAATGAAAATGTAGTAATTTATAATAAAAAGAAAGTAAGTAACTACTTTTTTCTACAGAAAAATCTATAAAAACAACCCTCCCACTACCTCTCAAATTAAAGTTGACCTTTACTCTTTTACAATTATTTTTATACATTTACTAATAATACTTTTAAAAAGTTTAACCGGTTTTAAATGCATAATTTTAAAATGTTTTGTGATTATTATGCTCCGAAGTGGCCTATTTGAACTTTTCGAAGAAAAATTGATTGTTTTTTTATGTATCTCCTTCATTTTAAATAATTAAGTTTTTTTAAATTTTTGTAGGGTTTTTAAAGAGCTACAAGGCTCTTTAAGTGAAATGGACGTATAATTAGTACATGTATAAAGAGAAATACAAAAGGATGAAAATCAATTTAAATTAGGGGGTACTTAAGGGGTTGTCTTAAATGATTTTTTCGTACAAAAAATAGATACTAACCCAATTTTAATCATAACTCACTCAATTTTTATGCTAAAACTTTTTTTTAATATAAAAATAAAGACCTAATTGGGTACTTTAAAAAGATTCTATGAGTTTTTCTCAAAATATGCAGCATTTTCAAAATTTTATATTTAAGGAAAAAATCTTGGTTCGTATTGGTCGTAGAAAAATTATAATAAAACAATTTTGTTTGTCTTTCTAAAACCTACAATTTCGCTTTTACAGTTTTTTTAACAAACTGCATAATTTTCGAGTTGTTCGCGAAAACCCCATTAGAAGCGTCGATTTTTTGTCGAAATATTATTACTTTCAATCGCGAATAACTTTAAAAGTATTAGTTTAATAAAAAAATGCAAAGAAAATGTTTTGCTTAGAATTACTTTTTCAATCGTTTCCTGTTATTAATAAGTAATAAAAGATTTCCATCCACTAAGGGGGTGGCAACCACCCCCAGGGTGTTCGCGCCTTTTGATTAGATTTAGGTTTTGATTTTTTGCTATACTCTAATTTCTCTAAAAATTCAAGTTAATACATGCAAGACGAAAAAATTGCCAGGTAAAATGCTTCATTTCTTGTACTATAAACCTTAACTAACTAATTAGAAACATTTTACTAACTTTTTTTTTATATGCAACCTTTGTTTGTCGACCTTAGCAATACTTTCCCAAGTTTGCGCATAGCTAAGGAATCACCCTGTATATATATATTTTTTTGCAAATTGATAAAAAAAAAACATTTTTTTCCTTTATCGTTTTTCGTTATTTTTAAAGTATTTTTTACATAATAATTTTAAGTGAATAATAAATAAACTTATAAGAAACTAAGGTTGCTTCTATTATTCCAATGTCTATTAAATTAGTTATGTCAACAACAATATTTAATAACTGGTATAAAATTTTTGTTGAAAAAAGCTGTTTTTTTTAAATTCAAGGTCTCCTAAATACTAAATTAGCTATTTAGGAGACACAAGTGCATGAAACAAATATGGGTTTTGCCATAAGTAATTTACCAGGAAGTAATTTTCAACAGTTATGGGTACTAAATTATGGGTACGTCAGTCTTGGAATTAGACTTGATTTTTATTTGCGACATTAACAGGTATTATAAAAGTACCATAGTGGAACCCTGGAGGTCAAGACTGTTTTTTACCCAAGGAAGCGTGTAAATGTATAAAAAAAAAACATGTTTTTAGACTTTGTTTTTACAGAAATCAAAATATATACCATAAGTAAATTTTGTGTCTATGAAAATGTATAAGAAGAAGTTGTCTGTCACACTCAAAGTTGGGTAGTATTCGGATACTTGGTATTCTAAACTTATTCAGAATACATTTGAATAGTATTCGAATACTATGTTTGGTATTCGGTATTTGACTAAATAATTTTTTAGTCAGTATTTGAGACTTTGGATTGTAAATACCGTTTTCAAATCATATTATTTAAATACAATATGTCAATATGAACTCAGTAATAAGAAAAAGAGTTACAAAAATATAATTGATTTAATTTTGAATAAGGACTTTTAGGTTGCTTCTCAACAAAATATGACTGGATGTGGATAGTGGTATTAATTTCTTTTTTCGATAAATTAAAATGGTTAAGGGTTCCTTTATTTAGGGGTAAGGATCTTTTGTTTTGGTTTTCAATTCAACTAAGCAACTAAAAACTTTTTGTGTTTCCTTTGTATCTTGCTTTTTTTTCGAGAAAGAGCAATTAAGCCACTTTAAGTGATCCTAAAAAGTATCTATAAACAGCATATAATAAATTCCAAAATGAAAAAATAGACAATTTTGACCTAAGTAAATAAGGAAAATGACGATTTTCGATAAAATACACGATGGCTCATTTACTTTAAGGCAAATAATTGTGTATTTTCATTTTTTTACCATGTTGTCTATGGAATCTTTTAAAATAAATTAAAGTGACTTTAATTGTTTTTCTCCAAAACAAAGATAAATACAAGTGTCTAGAAAGTTAAATTTTTAATTGCTTAATCGCAAAAAAATATAAAAACTTTGTAAGTCAGTGGCGTTCTTTTCTTTTTAATAGTGGCTGTGGTTCCTACTGAGACGCCATTGGACCAAATAATCTGAATCTAGGTATAGCTTTACAAGCGTCTTGTTACACTAAATAAGTGTACCAAATTTTATCTAAATCGGTTAAAGAGCTATTACGATATTTAAAAAGATGGACATTTTTTTAAAACTTTAACGCCCTGTTTCTCATAAATGAAGCAAGACCCGACAAATGTGTATGGGAACTTTTTTCATAAAAGACATAAGAAATCACCCGCTTTGGTTCGTACCACAGTTAGGAAACACCCTGTACAGGGTGAACAAAATTAAGTCGGCACTATTGTTCACATCTTTATTATTTGAGATAGAATGTCGGTTAAATTAGAAAAGTAGTAGTATTTTTCCGCTGTTTAACCTGCTGCCAACAGAAAAATGAACATCAGGTTTTCGATTTATTGCAAAAAAATATACTTTTTTTTAAATGGAACACTTTGTATATTATATTGTCATTTGAAAGATCAATTAAAGAGCTTTAAAAAAAGCCTACAGGTAATATATCCAACTTTTAATAACATCGAAAATATGGCGATCATCAAGAATTTAATTGTAAACTGCCATTTTTAAAATAAAGCACTTTGTAATTTGCATCACGATTAAATAGATATATTAACGATCTTTAAGAAAATGCCGCATTTGATATGTCTATCTCTTATAGATTTGGAAATAGGTTCATACAAATCTAAAAACTAGTAGGTTTAATGTATCTATTTTATCTCGACACCTTAATACTTAGATAAAATTTAATATAATTTTTCGATATGGATGTCCATATTTCCAAAACTTTAAGAGACATAGACATAAGATATAGCAAATGTGGTATTTTCTTAAAGCTTTTAAAATATTTATTAAAAAGTAATACGGTATACAGAGTGTTTCATATAAAAAAATGCCAGTTTACTATCAAGTTTCTGAGGTTGGTCATATTTCCTAAACCATTAAAAATTGGACATGTCACATACGTGTGACGTACGACTACGGGCTTTTTAAAGCTCTTTGGTAGATCTTGTTAGTTCTGGTTAGTTGTTCCTTAAAAAGACATTTGTTGTAATAAATCGAAAACCTAATGTTTTAATTGGTTTTCTATTGGTTTGCACGGTAATTAGCGGAAAAATACTACTAGTTCTTTAATTTAACCGGCTTCGTATCTTTAATAATAAAGAAGTTAGCAGTAGTGCCGAATAAGTTTGACCACCCTGTATAATAGTTAAATTTGCGTATTTGAATGTATCTATTTGTCTCGGAAAACTGTGGGAATTTTTTTGTGCAAATGACTACATATTTAATTTATCTGGGTCACCCTATAAAATCAATCAATGATCCACGTATAGTCAATATGCATCTTTTAAATAAAGGCTATTTATCGAGGTATGTACGCTGGATACGATTGGTTTCTTTGTTGTACTGTGAAATGACAATGGATAGTTATTGATCGAAAAATGAAATAAAAAATTGATTGAACAGAACTTAAAATTTTTAGACATCTCCCTGTGTAAAAAAAAAAATATTAAAAACTATCCCAGACAGAGCCCTTAAAAACTTATTGAGCTATTTTATATTATTTTAGTCAAGAGGTTATCATGTCATGTCAAACGAACTTTTTAAAACCATGAAGTGTTGTTTTAACGTCAAGAAGTAACTTAATTTGGTTTTACTTTTATAGTAACTGTAAGTAGAGTACTATATGTGGAAAGTCATTGATATTTAAAAGGTAAAAGGTTTCAATTGCTTTTTCTAAAGGAAGGTCACATTCAGTCTTGACCTGCATTGTTCGCCGGTTCTTGAGGGTGTGGTTCGTTTTGAAAGGAAAATAATACATCCGGTAAAATGTCATAAAATAATCTATAAATGTATTTTTGTTTAATACATTGAAAAAGCAATCTTGTTTTTTTTAAAATATATATTTGGTATTACTTTAATTTCTTTTATTAAAACTTTAAGAGGATGCTGTACACGTTAAATTGAGCTAAAACGCGATTCGCTGCCGTTTTTAAATATTTGTTTTGGAAAAAGTTGTATATAGAAAAGTTTTTAAAATGATCCAAAGATTATCGGAAAGTTAATTGAATTTTGGTAATGTTTATAAATTAACACATTAAATTTCACACAATTACAAAACCGTAAAAATAACCACTTTCCGATAATTTTTGGATCGTTTTAAAAACTTTTCTATATACAACTTTTTCCAAAACAAATATTTAAAAACGGCAGGGAATCGCGTTTTAGCTCAATTTAACTTGTACGGCATCATCTTAACAAAAAAAGATAGAGATAAACATATCATTCTTGGGTGGCAATATAACCATTTAAAATATTTTTTAGGGACTTGCAGTTATATCTGATGTTTTCTATCGCAACACAAATAACAAAATTGTGGTCGTCCTACAGATTTTTAACACGCTTTTTATTAGCTTGGGTTGTAACTATTTATCTATCTATCTATCTATGTAACGGAATCTTTGAGCCTAATTTTTACCAACTTCCAGCGATTCTATTTCTTTGAAACTTTGCACACGTATCAAGGACCGATGACAATGCAATAATTTAAAAACAGTATCCCGTTATCCTGATTAGGACCGCCAGGATAAATAAATTCCATTACAGATCCTCTGTGTCTCTTGACAAAATGGCGAAGGAATTTTTAGTGAATAAACTGGAGCATTTATTTTTAAAAAACTAATTGATATATCGAACTAAAAAATGAAAAATAAATAATAGTTTAAAAAAACTAAAAAACACGCTTTTATATGCAACCGAACTAAAACTTAGAAAATAATTTTTCATTACAAAGAGTTTGTCACTTCAGAATAAAAGCGTGGGTGCTTAATATATTAAATGTTATAATTATTCTATTTGCAAATATCTATGAGGGAAAAGTTATGAAAAAATAGTAAAAATGCACCCCACGCTTTTTACTCTGAAGTGACAAACTCTTTATAATGAAAAATTATTTTCTAATTTTTAGTTCGGTTGCATATAAAAGCGTGTTTTTTAAACTATTATTTATTAAGAAAATAATACTTATGATTCTACGGAGTTTTTTATTTACGATTAAACTAGGTTAAGCTGGAGGACATTCTTAATCCCAGTGTTTGCGGGACTGGACATCTTCCAATCCAATCCAAGTATTTACTGGATCCGGTTAATAAAAATAAGCAAAAAAATTATATCTTCTGACCGCACTTAAATGAAGCAAATTTAATTTTTTACTTACTTAATAAAAATTGAGAAAAGAAAAAACTAAACATTGGACAAAAATAGAAATTTAACATTATTTTAAAAATAAGTTTTGGCAACCCTTTCTCCAAAGTTTTTAAATAACAGCCAGTTAAATACCACGTGCATAACAAAGCTGTTAATCGGGCTTAATAAGATTACAAACTTTTACCATGATTTTGGCACCAGTGGTATTACACATTATATTATCAGCTAAAGACAAGTCATATTCTGACAATTTAATATTAAAATTCAAGATCCATGAGTCTGCAGATAAACTTCCATAAGTGCGCACTAGCTCCAGGTTTCAGAAAATGATTTTTTTTTCAAGAACGCATGAAATCACTCCCACTAATCGCGGTTTTTCGTTCATTTTATGAACGGGATTAATACCGCATATTTCGGGATCCCGTTATCCGGGATTCCCTAGATGAAACTAACCTAAAGGATTGCTGAGACTCGAAACATAGCTAAACCTGACAATGTATAGCTATCTCACATCTATAAACATTGTATGAGCGAGATATAGAAATTGTATTTATTTTTTTGTAAAATACATTACCAATGTTTTTTTTTTTTAAATAGCTACTTTTACTTTAAAGGTAACTTTGGCATATCTATGATGGTTCTTCACCTAATTTTTGCATGACCAATTTTCCCATCATTGACTGAAAGTGGTAATAATGCACCAGTAAAAAGTCACAATGTTTTCCATATTTAAGTATTTATTTGTGACTTTTGGGACACTCACTAATACTACCAGTGATAAGATGCGAGATTATGACTGTGGGCAAGTTTTTTATTGCTTTTGAGAAATAAAAAGTATTCCAACTTAAAAACTTGTTTTACCTAAATTTGCCTTTAATACTGACTAATTGATTTATTACTACAGTTATAATGGATGATCCTAGGTAATTGACGATTTGTTTTAAGAGAAAAAAATGTAGTGAAATGTACAGGATGTCCAGTTGACCTATACTTGTTTGGTAACTTCTTGTTTGGCGACCTCTCTTCACTCTTTTGTTCTTGTTTGGTCACCTCGACAAAATTCACATTTTTTTTTGTTGATACCCTAACTAACCAGAACTGACAGAACAGTATTGCCTTTTTTGAGTCTACGATCTCCATGTTGATTGCAGTTGTAGAGATAGATCTTATTGCAGAGAAATCCTCGGAGAAATCACCAATATAGATGTTTAAATTTTTTCAGTTACCAGGTTTGCCGCTAGACGAACTGTGTCAGCTTACCCTAATTGTTTTTAGTATCTAGTATCTTTACCTGAATTATGTCTATGCCTGTCCACGGATGGGGTTTATAAAAGGACAAATGAATAAATTTTTTTATTTTTACACAAAAAAATATTTAAAAAAAATAACTTTTGCTTGTGAAAAAATGCAGAGAAAAATGTTGATTTTGTGTACAGGGTTCGCAAAAATTAAAAAAACGTCATTTTTCTCCAAGAATAAACTATCGTTATTTTTAATTTTTAAGCAAAATATCATTTAGAAAAATTATTAAGAATAAGATTTTAAATAACTTTATTAATGTTGCAGAGGTGTCAAAAAGTTTCATGAAACTGATTTTAGAGTTACCATAAATTAAATTTATCATTTTTTAATAATATGACCCACGAAACTCTCATATTTTGCTTTTCAAACATCTGCTCCCTCCAAATTTTTTTGTACTCCGAACAGAAAACCAGGACGCCGTGGACAAATTCTTTCCAATAATGCGGATAGTCTGTTTGGCGCCAGGCACGTTTATCCTCGATTTGCTTGCGCACAAACCCGTTTTTCGCCCATGAAATGTAACTTTTGTTTCGCACATGTAATAACATTGGCAATCCATCCAGATCCGTGGGTTCTATATATTAATATATATCAATAATATATCGTACAGATTTTTCCCTCGGTATTTTCGATATCACGTATTTTTAAATGCTTTGTGGCATCAATTAGATTAAGTCAAAAGAATTTCTTTATTTAGGTTTTTACACTGTTCATTATTAAGGCAAGTTGATAGGATTAAATATGTACAGGGTGGCTCGAATTCGACGCTCATCATTGGGATTTGGGAAACCGTAAGAGATACAGGATCGGTTAAATGGGGGCAAAGTTGCGCAATTTGATGCTCAATAAAATGCCGTTTTGCGTTTTAAAAAATCCGAGTACTTCCGAAGATATTCGAAAAAACCGAAATTTTCAATTTTGGTTTCTATTGTTTCCTGGCTATATTTGTTAAGATAACTTAAAAATGAAAAACACGTTTTCATGGCCACTTTTCTGCTCTATAATTCAGTGTGATTAAATATTGAATCTGACGTTTCGGCTTCTGGCGATCATCATCAACTTAATTTTTTTAAATACGGACTAGATATTTTTTTCAATTTAATTAAATCCTTTCATCACTCTTAAAACACTATATATAGCCACTTTGATATTTGCCGACGTTTCGTACAGAAAATACCATCACCAGAATATTGCATATTTATTTCACCATAATACGGCCCTGAACTACATTTTTAGGTAAAAAAGGTAAAAAAAAGAATAAACTTATTACATATTCATAATGTTTTATTGCAACTCAATGATATTTAACAGCGGAAATTACTTTATTAACAGAAACTAACCAGCAGGTACGAATTCAAGGGAGAACTTCATTTAATGTATGGATTGGTATGTGGAGGAACAAAATTATTGGACCTTTCGTTTACGAAGGGACCTTAACTTCCGAACGATATCTAAATTTGATTAGGAATGATGTCTTAGACGCCCTAGATAATCAACCTTTGGCAGTACTTCAAGAAATTTGGTGGCAGCAAGACATAGCTCCTGCCCACAATGGAAGGGAAGTAGCTCAATTCCTTTACCATATATTTCCTAATAAATGGTTTTGCAAGATGGCCCGCTAGGAGCCCAGAGCTTAGTCCCCTAGATTATTTCCTTTGGGGATATCTTAAGAATCGTTTATTTAAAAATGCACCTCACGACCTTTAAGTACTACGACAAAATTTGATAAGGAAAGTTGCTGCTATTCCTGCGAGAACAATTAATCGAGCTGTATTAAAAATACAAAGCAAAGCAAGAAAATGCATTGAGGGGGAAGGTTATCTCTTTGACCACCTATAATAGTGATTAAATTATGTTTATTTTTAATATCATCAAGATAGTATTACAAATTGTTTATGTAAGCTGATTTGTTGTCTACCTTTTGTATCTTATGTCTAATATTCATGAAATTTTCGGTTAATAAAGTAATTCCCGCTGTTAGATATCAATGAGTTGCAATAAAAAGATTACGAATATGTAATAAGTTTATTCTTTTTTTTACCTTCTTACCTAAAAATGTAGTTCAGGGCCGTATTATGGTAAAATAAATATGTAATATTCTAGTGATGGAATTTTCTGTACTAAACGTCGGCAAATATCAAAGTGGCGATATATAGTGTTTTAAGAGTGATGAAAGGATTTAATTAAATTGAAAAAAATATCAGGTCCGTATTTAAAAAAAATTAATCACACTGAATTATAGAGCAGAAAAAGTGGCCATGAAAACATGTTTTTCATTTTGAGTTATCTTAACAAATATAGCCAGGAAACAATAGAAAACAAAATTGAAAATTCCGGTTTTTTCGAATATCTTCGGAAGTAATCGGAATTTTTTAAAACGCAAAACTGCATTTTATTGAGCATCAAATTGCGCAACTTTGCCTCCATTTAACCGATCCTGTATCTCTTACGGTTTCCAAAATCCCAATGATGAGCGTCGAATTCGAGCCACCCTGTACATGTATGTGTGTATAAAGTACAAAATTTATTTTCTGTGACTGCTTATCTTCTTCTATAATAAGAAAATTATCCTTACCTGATATAAAGAATTTCCAGTAACATAAGATTGTATATAATGCGATCCAAACTTCCTAATGAACATTAGCACACTAGTCACATCACCTAACTGAATATTATCTATCTCATTCTTAACCGCCTCCACCACATTATCACTACTAGGTGTCCGTCCCAGTTTCACACTTTCACGAAATCGTGATAAACGCACTAGCACGTAAGAGTGGTCCTTAGCCACAAATGATGAGTTTATTCCCAAGTTCCTTGCTAACGTTTCTAAGCTCCAGCTGGAAGTGAAAGCTTTCCACGGCTGGTCCAAGAGCTCGAAACTAAAGTCTCTGAAGTAAGCTTGCACTAGCTGCTTGAGATTGTCGCAAAATTCCATATGAAAGTCTCCATCGAAGACTCTTCTTTGCTTTCTTGGGGACCTGTCGGGTTGGATGGAGTATTGATCCACGTCGTTAAATACGTCGATCGTTGGTTCTCTAAAAATCCAGTCTGTATCATTTCTCGGGACGACTTTCATGCTTAAACTTAAGTACCCGTATCTAAAAAAGGAAAAAAATGTAAAACTTTGGCATTTGTGTAGCACACGATGCGAATAGGGTGCGACCTTTGTCTATCTGCTTATTAGATAGAAAGTAGTTTTTATTAAATTTGGTATCTAAATAAACGTATGGCAAATAAGACTATTATTAGTTTTTGACACACCCTGTATAATTTAAACCCCTCTTATTTATCTTCATGCTGATATTTCGTTAAGACATAAAACAAAAGGCCGATTTTTCGATATAGGGCAACTTTGTTTTTCTAAATGGAACATAGCCCAAAATTACATGCTTTATAAATTTTTGCTTATATTTCAGAAAAATATATATGCGATTTAGTATAACAAATTGTAAAATGCTTTTTTAACTTATTCTTTGTCAGTACTTAAGCCAAGGTTCATCTAATCCAGCATACAAAAAATATAACGACTATTTTTCATAAAATCTCAAAGTATGTCATTTTAGGCATGGTGTCAGATAAAATGATACGGTAGTTTAGGAGTAAAATGACATATACCTTTAACAGACGATTTTAAGGATTTTATAAAGTAAAAACATATACATTAAATAGATTTAAAACTTATTTCTATTATAAACATTTAAAATTTATAATATGCTAAGAGATGTAAATAATCTTAACTGTTTTTTAACATAACAACAAAGTTCACGGAAAATATCTTCGTTCTAGGGGAGACTAGGCGCAGTCAATTTTTTAGAGATTAATGAATTCATTTTTTTAAAATAATCATAGCATATCTTCCTTTTTCTAAAAGGAAAAGATAGAATTTTAGGATTAAAGAAACATATAGTTGCCCTATATGGGAAAATCGAAATTTTGTTTTTATGTTAACGGAATATAAAAACCATATGGCAAGAATATAATAACATACTTTTAAAAATCTAAGACTTTCTGCAAAAAACGTATTTTGATAACTGTATTCATTCTAAAGGTATTCGTAATCAAAATGAGTCAAAATACAGGGTGTTGCAAATTCGAGGGGCACTATTAGGATCTCGGGAACAGTAAAAGATACAGGGTTGGTTAAATTGGGGCAAAGTTGCTCATTTTTACGCTTAATACATTTCCGTTTTAAAAATGTAAAAATTTGCAGTCGTTCGGGGATTATTTGGAAAAATCCGAAATTTTGCGAAACCGTTTTTATTTTTTCTCAGTTTACTTAAAGAGATATTTTTATTTAAACGATTCATTATCACTGCCACTTTTTTGTTTTATGAAATTATGTCACTAAATTTAAGATCCGACGTTTCGTCTTTAAGCTACTATCATCAACTCTGATTTTTTAAATAGGCGAAATATTTGAAGGGTACAGGAGAAAAACACCGTCATCACATTTTTGGAGTAAACTGATCTACACAAATCATTCGCTACATTTGAAGGTGTAAAATTCAAATCTGATTTCGGTTTT